>JAMQGT020004959.1:0-31988 GCA_024447675.2 Pterophyllum scalare | reverse complement strand
TCAAAAGAATTAAAACTCTGTCTGGGTCTTTGATTAATTACTAAGCTGGAATTGCTACAAAATGCTGTATGGGGCTTGTTATTATTTTCCTAGAAACAGAAGGGATCATCTGTTGCATCAAAAAGAGTGCAAATTGTGTAAATATAATCAATGTGCTGATCTTTTATTTACTTTTAAAAAAGAAAACTGCACAATTATCAAGGTGGTCCACGTGTTATTTTATTCTGAATTTTTAGGTTGTTAGTAGTGAAGATAATTACAAAAATTTGTGTACAAAGTTTCTATAAACAAAACATCCAAACAGGGATACAAAAAACAGCTCTGTGGTGTATTATAGCAGATGTCTTAAGCCTGAAAAAATCCTGACTGTTACTTTTCACATCTGCATATTTTCACATTTATACCACAAATAAAAATGGTTTCTCTCACAATCGTGACTGTGATCTTATGAATCTTGCAAAAATCCATCTACTACTTGTTTCTGTGAAAACTTAAATGCTGGCTGATACACTGATATCAGATTTATTAAAGTCCTCAAACATCATATTTCATCACAATGTGGAAAGGCAATTTCAAAATTACATAATAAGTGACATGTGATCTGATGGGGTGTGGGAAATCACAGCAGTTTTTTTAGAAAGTTGTATATGGCTCTAAAAACCCCATTAAGCTAGTGATACAGAAACTGATTCTTCCTGGTTTTTAAAGTGAATAGCAGATGTGTCATGCCTGAATAGACTTTTCATAATATTTAAACTGCACATTTGGAATGGTAAAGAGAAGTAATGACATATATTTTGTACAAACAGTAACTGGTAAAATGTGTCATCAGCTCATTGCCTGATGCATAAATAAATCACCTGAATTTAAAGGCTGTCTGTGGTAACACTGGTGACCTGCGGCTGCACTCTGTTCCTGGTACAGCTGAAGAGCCAGGCTGCCCTCCTGTGGCGGTAGCGCTTAGACAGCAGCACATAGACCACTGGGTTGATGCAGGGGTGCAGGTACTGGAGCACAGTACAGATAAAGTAGAATATATCCCAAGCCTGTCCATAACGATACAGCCCCAGATACACACACAGCTCCAGCACATAACCAGGCAGCCAGCACACAGAGAACGTAGCTGCAGCCAAGAACACCATCACAGAAGCTCTGCGGGTGTTTTTGGCACTGGACACTGACATTACAGGACTCTTGTGGAGAAATAGAGCCAGGCGGACATAGTTGAATGCAATGACTAGCATTGGAACAAAGTAGTAAAGTACAAACTGGCTTAGGACCACTTGGTAGTGGTGCTCATGAATGGTTGGAAGGCAGAAGGAAAAGTTTGTCAGGTTTGGGCCTACGCTTGTTTTGGTAGCAAACATTCGCAGAGGTAGGCTAATAAAGAAGCTGAGAGCCCAGACCAGGACAAACATAAGAATGACCAGATCCATGGTAGGAGGCTGGTATGGGTTGGTGATGATCATGGCTCGAGTCATGGACACAGCACACAGTGAATAGGTGCTTGCTGCCAAACTGAAGGCTAGCAGGAACTGGTAAATCTTGCAGAAGATGTCACCTAGAGGCCAGGATTGACTTACAGCAGAGTGCAGTGTGAAGGGGATGAGCAAGAGGGTTAGGAAGTCAGCCAGAGCCATGCTGAGCAGAAGGATATCGAGGCGGTTCTTACGCAGTGTGTTGTGCTTGGCAAACAAAGAGAAGACCAGCAGGTTGGCACACAGCCCAGTGCTCAGGATCACACCACAGGTACAGGCAAAGATTAGACCATAGGTATTGGGAATAGCCATATTATCATTGGGCTGACATCACCTGTCAGAAAAAATGACATTTGGATCTTGAGATCTGAAAAAAAAATATATATGACTCTGCTCAACATTAAAAAAAACAGGCCATGAGTCTATCAAATGGAATCTGTAAGGCTTTTGTAGATCTGCAAGTGACAGAAAACTATATTGTCATACACTTCACCAAAACATATATGATGTAAGACAGAGAGTAAACAAACACACACAGAGAACAACACTGTTGTTTACTGAGAAGCCAAATGTATTTACAATAGCACTTTAAAACAAGCTGGGAGCCACTAAATAGCAACATGTTTACTAAATATAATGTTTAACAAATAAATATGTTTTAACTCAGAAGTGATAGCACTGTAAACTGGCTTCAGATTGATCTTTTTTACATACTCACCATTGTCCCTCCATTATCTTCCAGCTCATGTCCATGAGTGAACTATCCTCATTATGTAAAATGGAAAAGTTTACTGGTTTGTATCCTGTTAAAAAAACTGAAGAGAGCTGCGAGAGTCTCTCAGGACACATTACAAAGTGTGATTGCTGAATGTGAAGGCAAGAAAGGCAAACATTAGTTGGGCCAGATTGATTCTGGTTGACTAGGTTTAAAGAGAAATGGACTCTGGTCACTCATGTAAAGAACAGTGATATGATGTACTGCACATTTTGTTATTTCTGTTTAAGGGCATTTGTGTTTCTTTTGTTTTAAGATGTTTGAAACCCTTTAGTCTATTTGTACACACATAGGTAACATGGGCCTATTTGGGAACATGAAAGATCCTGTGTAAAAGGTCTGGCCTGGAGACTAGTCAGCAAAGCTAACTATAAGTCTGTAAACTTGAGTAGATGATAAACACACTGATAAATATGATTCCCTTATAACACGTGGCAACAGCAGCTCTGAGCACTGCAAATGCAAACAGTAACATTCAGCTTCTTTTTTGTTTTACTTCTCACCAAACAAAATCATGAACAAGCTTTACATTGAGAAACATTTTTTTGTATTTAAAACAGGGAAAAGACAGAGAAAAACTAATAAATGAGACTCACAAGCTGTGATAAAACAACACCAACCAGGCTGAACAGGACATGGGGAGCCTAATTCCTTCATAGGGACTGCAGTAGGACTTCACAACAACCAATTCAGAGTATTTATATGAAATGTGAAATGTCCGCGGGTCTGTGCACTCTGAGCCAAACGCTTACTGTCAGAAGTCTATTTATATCTACAAACATCTGCCCCTGAACCAAAACAACTGAGTACAAGCATTACTAAGTTTTGTCAGTTCAAGTCGACAGTGTGCCAGTTTCACTATATTTTATGTTTGTGGTTTTCCGCCCATCCTTCTTGTGAATGTGTTATATTAGACCTGAAGGTTTTTTTTCTTATTTGGCAAAAGCATGAACTGATTTAATAGTCAAAGGTAACTGTTACCTCACAAAACACATTTAAAAAAATCATATGCTAATTCTAATAAAAAAAATTTTTACACCAGTATCTAAAATGATCAAATCATTTTCCATTTTTACATCCAAGAGGTCAAAGGTCAACTTCACTACTCCATATTGTTGTGCACTGTGTACACCATAACTAAGGAACAGAAGCAAAGATGGACTGGTGTTATCTCCTTTTCATAATTTGGTGCAGCAATAAACAAACTCTGATAACAACAAACTAAGATTGCTATTTATTTTTTTATTGTTTACATACAGAAATGAACAGATTGACCCACTATGATTGACCCACTATGATTAGTTAAAAAATGGATGCACATAGGGTAGGGGGTATATATATATATATATATATATATATATATATATATATATATATATATATATATATATAGTTACAGAAATCTTTTTGAAAGCAAAAACTATGAGAAAATGTGTAAACTTAGCATATGTTTCTTGCTATTTCTGTGTGCATTTGGTCTGTAATTTTTTTTAACCAAATATTTTGCAGAAATCAATTATAAATCTTTTTTTTATTTGCAAAGGATTCAGTACTTATTTTGAAATTCTCACCATATTATACCCTTTGCATATATAAACAACCACAACAATAGCTAACTGTGTTACAAAGGTTGATTGTTTATACACCAGTTATGAGGAGGAGCAGCAAATGCGGTTCCTCCTGCAGAGAAATGCATGTATTTAAATGTGCTTACATCTCTTTACAGCTAGTCTTTGGTGTATTATAAACAGTTTCTTGCTCTTAGTATACAGTTTTTTGGTAGCATAATAATGCTAACTAAAAAGGTCAGTTTTAGTGTTGCACATCTTCTGAATTCTCCTGACTTGTTACAGCTGTTACTGATGTATGGGGATATCATGTATATTGTATAAAATATATTTTAAAATCAAAAACCCTAATTCTATAAGTTGGCCAGTACAATGCAAAAAAACAAAAAAAAAAAAGCCCCGATCATTGCTTTTGTTCTCTGTTCTTTCCCTTCTTTAGCAATGTTAATGTTTCTCTACATTGTTTGATTTCTTGAATGTGAGTTGCAGGCTTTATCAGGCTTTCTGCAGCTTTTATGACTCATTTTAGCTAATGGCCTATGGTGTACACTGCTGCTCTTTGTTCAGGATATAGCTGACGTAGATGCATCTGCTAACCCCTCCGTTATCAGTGTCTGTGTCTTTCATACAGTGGCTGTTAAAGTGTCACGTGTTCTCAAGTGGGACATTAACAGCTTCATTGTGTTCTGTTCATGCCAAAAGTCAACAACACTTTTTTTTCTCACTGCTACCTTCAGCTGTCATTTTAAAAGTCCCTGTTCTGACCCAAATGCCATTACTTTTTTCTTTTTTTTTTAATCTTAATATCAATACAGCATTTAAAAACAGATTTTGAAGGAAAGGAATATTTAGTATGTAACCATGTTGCACATTAATCATTTTTACAATCCATTAGTGGATAAACAAAAAACATTTTCAAAATTTTTGTAAGCTTATATAATAGTTAACAGAATAGGTTTGCATTTTGAAGTATTGGTTAAATTAAAAAAGCAGCTTTAAGAGGTCGCAGTAGACTCCTAGAAATTGCATTTTCCAACACAGACCAGTTATTGATGAGTCAAGAAATCAGCAGATTATTGGATTATGAAAAAAATGCTCACTAGCAGCTTTATTAAGTACAGTTCGTACACTGCTTGTACTGGGTCGGACCACCTTTTGCTTTCAGAACTGCCCTAATTTTTCATGTTAAAGATTCAACAAGATGCTTCTCAGGAATTTTGGTTCATATTGACATGATAATGTCACACAGTTGCTGCACATCAGTGATGTGAATATCCTGTTCCACCACATCCAAAAGGTGCTCTACTGGATTGAGATCTGATTGAGGTGATTTGAGTTTTGAGCTGGAAGCAGCCATCAGAAGATGGGACATGATCAGCAACAACACTCGGGCAGGCTGTGGCATGATACTAAGGGGCTCAAAAAAAAGAAAAATAATATATTCCCCGCAACATTAAACCATCACCAGTCTGAACCATTGATATAAGGCAGGAAGGATCCATTACTATCCAAATGCTGCAGCAGAAATTGAGACTCATCAGACCAGGCAACATTTTTCAAATATTCTGTTGTCCAATTTTGGTGAACCTGTGCAAACTGTGGCCTCAGTTTCATAATCTTAGTTGACAGGAGTGACTGGTGTGGTCTTCTACTGCTGTAGGTCATCTGCTTCAAGGTTTGATGTGTTGTGTTCTTTATTCATCCGTCCATGTTCTTCTGCTTATGCAACTCAGGGTCAGAGGCTATCCCAGCCACCATAGGGCGAGAGGCACAAAGAGATAGACAACCATTCATCCTCACATTCATACCTATGGGCAATTCCGAAACACCAGTTAACTTAACCCCTGTGTCATGTAGTACAAGTGGTCATGTTACTGTTGTCTTCATCAGCTTGAAGCAGTCTGGCTATTCTCAGATCTCTGGCATCAACAAAGAATCTTCACCCCAGGTGATACAGTCCTACACAGTTCACAGTTCCATTGTGCCATACTGTGATACCCATGTGGAGCTGACAATGCCTGCTTAAAATGTACTATTCTGGTGTAAGCTGAACTGGAAATCAATCTGAATTTTTTTTCATGATCCAGTCATAATCAAGTGATCAGGCCTGCAGTTAAAATACTTTTTTTTTTTTTTTACATTCATCCCCTCTAAAGAAAAACCAAGGTATGAATTGCACAGTGGTTCTGGAGAATTGTTAGTCTCCTGGTAATTTGCCATTCTACACCATTACTGTCATGTGTAACTATCCACTAATGTGTCAATTATTTTCTACATTGTTATAATCTGTGTTAGAAAATCACAATTCAAATCCCAACTTAATGCCTTCATAAGCTGCTTTTTGCTTTTTGCCATTCAGAAATACAAATATTCTAAATATTAAAAGCATTTTTGCCCAAAAATTTCCTGAAGGAGTAACCATGAATCAAATATTGGATTGGTTTTCTGTTAACTACTTGACTATATGACGCAATTACTGAACAAATAATCTGTCTCTTTGTTAATGCCAGATGTTCCATTTGAGCTGCATATATCCTGTGAATAAAGACACCAAAAATCAAAAATCTCTCTAAGGACTATATATTTAATGTTTGAATAACTGGAAAATTATACAGTATGCCCTCTCTTCAAGTGCAGAACATTGTGAGTCTGATAGCCCCTGATTCTGGCTTATTGTAAAAGAAAAATAAACTCCAATGTTAAATGATGGAAGTGGGTTTAATGAAGCGTCTGATAAGTTATCAAAGGTGTGAAAGGAAAGCAGGACCATCATTAAAAAAAAAAAAATCACTAAATCAAATCTCAACCACAAAAGAACATATACAGGATATAACTAAAGTGCATTATGGAATTTAGTCAGCAGCACTGAAATACATTCACAAAATAAATATACATTTTAAAGTAAAATAAATTATGAACTGATGTATTCATTGAACAGTTTTGTCATGTGTACGTCTGTAACAGTCAGCACATGACAAGCCAAACAAAAGTAGACTGCTCAGCGTCTCGTTTTTGGTGACGTTAGTACATATAGGAGATAAATACTTCCTCCCATGTTTTACTTGTGTACATCTGAAACTACTAAATATTTCACTGCTTTGAAGTAAATCAGGGCTGCAAAGTTGTAAAGATTTTCCAAATAAATATGGACTAAGCAGGTGTTATCATGAAAGTCCAGGAAGTGTGAGATTGTTTTACAGCAAAAAATACAAACAACAATGCAAAATATTATTATACAAGCACAAACCCAGGGTCATAATATGATGTGGCTGAGTCTGGCATAGTTTGAGTCTGTCAGGCCTCAGTCAGCCTGCGTCAGTGTCCTAGTGCAGTACCATTTAAAGGGTACTGGGTTATTTTTATTTTTATTTTTTAGGTAGCCTTCCTTCACGGCCCCTTTGTTATGACAGACCGTGCTCGCCTCCTCTTCTTGTCATTTTCTCTACGCCGGCCCAACCTCACCTTTTTTTTCCTCTTGGTGGCAACTTTTAGCGGCTCCTTATAGGCCAGAGCTTTGTTAGTCTCCTGGGGGAGGTTAGGGCCCAATCTGTCCTCCCTGAACCTGTCAGTGAGGTCTTTGGTGGCCCCTGAGGGCTTCTGGTGATTTCCACTGAAGGTTTGGCTCGAGGTTCTGCTTTGCACAGGTGGTGCACGCTCATCAGCAGTATGCACCTCCTCCAATAGCTCGTGTAGCCACATGCGGCGCGTGTACTCATGTATGGTGCGGCCCTTGTCGTGCATCAGCTGGGCATGGCCTACTGACCTCTTCCTTACAGCAAAAAAGTGACAGAGTTAGATTACACTGTATTCAAAAACAAAGGTGCTGAAAAAGCCACATGATTGACTATTATAAATCTGTTTTAATTTCTGAGATATCTCCCTTGATTCAGTAACTATTTTGCTCTAACTTGGAATTTTATTTGACACTTCAGTGTTGAGTTAATGTGCTTGAGAAGAGGTTGTCTGGTAAAATTTAAGGTCAGGCTTCATGAAACTTCAATACAGTAGGTGGCAGCATAAACAAGTCTGAGAGTTGTCACTAATCCGAGTTTAAGACAGAGAAAAACCTCCTGTGCCTTAGTTTATACATATATGTCCAGATAAGCTGCACCAATTTGCAGATATTTGTTTTTAAACTTCAATATGGCATCTAATATAATTTATTTATTCATTTATTTATTGATTAGGGTTTTGAAGTTATTATAAAGGTAACTCACGTTCTGTTACTAAGTGCATCAACTGGTCTCCCATCAAGAGTCACCGGGGAGCACAGCAAGAACACAGCCAGACTCCACTGATGAAGCACGACTATAGAGCACATCCTTGAGCCAGACATGTAAAGAACACAATAAATATTATCAGTCTCTTAAAGGAGTTATGCCACACTTTTTTTATGAATTAATCCTAAACTGTGTGCCTATTTTTCATCTGAAAATTGACACACATATTAAGGAATTGAGACCTTCCAGCCATTAAGCAGTCATCTGAAAATATAGAAGTTTAAACTTACTTTTTTCCAGTGAAAATCCAACAAGAAAATAAGCTCTTAAGAGATGGCGTTGTTGCAAAAATTATTTTACAAAAAAATGAATGAAAATTAATCTGCCAAACACAATTTGACCCATTCAGAACTTGTGACCAGATCCATTGGTGTAAATGCAGCCTGGGGAAATCCCCTGCGAGTCGGCTCCATTCATTTGCCTCCCAACAGTGTGTGTTAAGCTATTTATTTCTTCCCAGTGTCCAAATAAAAAAGGGATAAAGATAGAAAGAACAGAAGCCCATCGGCTGCAGAGACACAACTCTGCTCAGTCCTGCAGTAATCTCATGTAGAGTAGCACTGAAGCATTATCTGTGGTGGTCAGAGCTGCAGAGCAGAGCTGAAGGCTCTGTGAGTGAGCCTGTGTGAGTCCGTCTGAGAACAGGCACTGAAAGAAAGTCAAACTCCTCTTTGGGTGAAGATGCATGCAGTACCTCAGCCCCTACCCATTAAGTCCAGTGCTGACACCCTGCCCAACCTCCCAACTCTCACCTCTCTCGGGCTCCCCCCAACCTTTCACTCACACCTGCTGTGACATGAAGGTGGCACCGATGCAACGTCCAGTCATGCAACAAACACAACCCTGAAAAAAACTAATGAATGAATGCATATTTTGATCAATTTCTTTTGGATTTAGCTGTGCTTTCAAAGTATAGACTACTAATAATTCCTTCATTATGAGCTCAGAAATGACAGGTGTGACAGGTAATCATAAGTTACCAAGCAGAGAGTGAATGGTATAAGGGGTGGGGCAGGGTTACTCCAAAGTAAACAGCCAGGCCTAACCACTTTCCCAGGGGAGAATGACCATAACCTCAGAAAAACCCAACCCACAGCCTCTCACTGCAGACCATTCAGTTCACCTCCACTCTGCCTCAGCAAACCAGCTCACCACCGAATGGTTACAGTGGGTTCTGAGGTATCTCTCATATTCACCTAATAATGAGACTACAGAGGTTTGCATTATGTGGCTGTATACACTGCCAGGTTCACTGTGCATGTTTAGGTGTTTGACCCAGTCTTAAGTGCCCAGTGATTTAATAAGTGCACATGTTAAAGCTTAGCACTCTCATGTAAGAGTTGCCTCTGTGACTAAAAGTGCATGTATTTTTAGTCTCACATTGACTGACAGTGCACTATGGCCTGAGTGTGGAAGCGTATGAAGCAGCAGGAGGAGTGTGTCTTATTAATATAATGTGATCTTTTACATTTGAACATCTTTAATTTCAATTATTATAAATATTGAAATAGCTACAATTTATTATAGTTCCTACAACTCCTGTCATTGTTTGTACAGTTGCAAGAAAGAGGTGAAAATTACAACAATTGATCATTTCTTAGACTTCAGATCAGTGCACACACAAAGGAGTTTTTGGACTAATTTCTTAATCTGTTGTTTGTCACTTGCACACCTCACAAAATAGATATGCTTACGTTTTATCAGACATATCAATCCACACCGACTCCATGCCAAAGTGGTAGATACACCCCAGCTATGGTAGTCAATAATGTTTCATTTTTTATTTAGCTAAATAAAACTTTTTTTTAATCTTTAATCCTGCAGGTAGCAAGAAGGGGTGCACTGATCCATTTGGCTATTGGTAGTGATTCAGAAAGCTAGATCAGGTATCTGTGACAGTGGGCTGATGTTGCTCTTTTATACTACAACACATATCAACAGCTGCTAGCCAGAGAGCTAACATAGTGTGGAGGACATTAACAGCAAAGGGTCAGTCGTGTGGAGGTTCACGCTGCTATGCTTACAACATTTATTTGTTTGCAAATTTTCTATTTAACCACAATCCGTTCTGTGTTTTTTGAATAGCCCAGATGATGACAGTGCTTCTTTTGTGTGTGCTAACTCTTGTTACATTTGGTGTAACAATTTTTGGAAAGCTTTTACTGCACATGTGGCAACGTTTTGTTGTCACCTCCATTAAAATCACCTGTGTCACCCATGTCTCCTTTGTCTTGTGCTTAATTTTACTTTCTCCCCTCTCGTTGTCTTGTCTACAACTGTCTAGTTTGCCCCAGCTGTCTCCACTTCCCTCATCACCTCATGTGTATAAATAGTCCTGTCTTCCACTCAGTCGTCATCACTGAGTTTCCCAGTGTGGTCCTATGTACCCCTTACAATATTTTTTAAAAATTTTGTTGGTTTGCTTTTTGGACTTTGTTTTTGATTCTTGCTTTCTGTTTTATCACTCTGTCTGTCTCCTGTGTTTTACATCCTTTAAAATACTTTACTACCCAAACACTGCACTGACTACAACATCAACTGTCTGACTGACTGCCATGCAGTTTGTACCTGACTCCAGATTTGGTCTTGTTTTTCCTAAATATCTTTTAGGTTGCTGAGACTGTCAAGTTGCTTTATTGCTGAATGTTGTCACCCCTTATATAACTTTATTTTACTGGATTTTCTAAAACCCAGCAGTATGCCTGCAGTTTATTGCATACAGTATTAATCAGTGCTTATTCACACCATTTAAATTTGTCATTTTTTACTATACAAAAAAATGCTGTGTAATGTACACCATGAACAGACTCTGCAAATGTTAGTCTATTAATATTTACATGTTATTTCTAAGACAGTGAACACAGTTTACTCAAAATCCTAAGTCATTTATGTGGTTACTGTACCATACTGTTTTACTGGATGAAATAACTGGCATTTCTCCTCATGAATAAGAACTATAAATAATTTCTGTGCAGTGATGATTACTAGAATCACTTCAGGCCAGTCTGGAGACCAGTTGGTGGTAAATTACTTAATAGAAGGTTCTGTATTTTACAAGCAGTCATGATTTAGTTCAGCAAGGTGTCCAGAAAGGGTTTGGGGCTAGGACAAATATATGGCAGACCCCCCCTGCTCTCTCCCAAATTCATCTTTCTTCTCTTTCCAGTGAGTCTGCCCCAAATGTCCAACACTTAAACATTCGGTAGGGAAAAAAATACCTCATCTGATTCCATTCTGCAGAAGTCTTTACCTACAAAAAATATGAAAAAAATCCCATTTCCTGGCAGACTGCAGCACAGGGAATGGGAGCCAGGAAAGCTGCTTTTGATTCATGCTAAATTGCACTCTCAACACAGAACAGTATTCCTGTCAGTTTTTCATCCTTTTTATGCTGCCTCTAGTTCACATTCACACATATAGAACGTATACACACCCACCCACCCCATTTTAAAAGAATGTGGACTCAACCGGGGTATACATGCTCTGCATTCAGAGAAACACCCTAATTTCATGCTTAAATTCAGAGTTCAGCATCTATTTTTAGTATGCGTTGTACCCTTTCCCTGAATTGACCCACCCTATTATGTCATAAATCCTGGCTTAAGATGGAGTCCCAGTTCCTGCTTTTGTTGTGGAGTTGCATTCAGAGTCACCATGTCCAGCATCCTCTATTTTATAACTATTTCAAAGCTCCTCTTTAACTCTGAATGCTGTTTGTTCTTTAAGAGGAATTCAAACATTTTAGTAGGAAAAAAAAAGCAGTACAGTTTCTGTTTAACATCTGGAGTTTTGTATAAGTTTGTTGACAAACCTATACAAAACTCCAGAACAAAAATCTGACGTTTTAATGTGTATTTGATAATGGCTCCTTTATTATGCAGTTGGGGCTTTGATCGTTTGGCCATTTGTTCACATGAGAACTTCAGGTTTGTTATGCTGGAAAACCTCACTTGAAGAATGACTTTTGCAGAGTTACTTTTCCCTCTTAATGGTTTTTTAACGGCAAGTTTCTGCATGGGCCATTTCAGTTAGTTCATTTGAGGCATGCTTCATAATGTTGTATTGTGGGAAGTTGGAAGAATTTTCTGCAGATCATTCACACCTACTAATCATAACTGTCATCCAAGGAATGGTCTTTATACCTTTTTACCTTCAACTATTTTCATCAGATCGACTACAGAGGCACATTTTTATTCATAAATGCCCCTGAGACAAACTTTAAAATTGATCCACTATGTTTCCTTTGGTGGTTTATTGATGCTTAACTTGTTACTTATTTAAGAATTGTTTTTATGTATCAAGCACATATTTTGGTGAATGACATGAAATCTGCAATAAGGATAACAAGCTTCTTTTTTCTTTCCATCAAAGTCACTAAAAATGAGGGAGCATTTTGTTTTTAAATGTAGTTACTTGACAAAAAAAAACTGAAAAAAAAACGCATGTGTTTTGCACTTTGCCTAACCTATCATTTTGATTTACTTTCTTTTTAGTTATGATTGCTTTTTGCAATTTATAAAGCTACTATGGTCAAATTTTGGACATTCTTTTAGCTTCCAAAATATTTCTTAATTGCAATCCAAATAAGGCTCAAATGGACCTGAAGACAGTCAGAGCTGAGCCAAAAAGACCTAAAACACAAACAGACACAACCAACACTGACAACAGCAATAGGTGAGGTATAACAGTTGAAAACAATTAGTAAGTTTAAGCTAAAGTTCACCTGTAAGTTGTTGTCAGCTTCAACAATCATGATTTTACGTAGACCCTCAGATATACTATAGGAACCTACCTGGCACGAGGGGTCTGTGTCACTGGGAACCAAGTGAACCTGTGTAGACTTCAAATGGGTGGCAATGAGTGAAAATTAACATAGCATTTGGAACTATATAAACATGCTTTGGTGGTGGAGATTTAAAGCCTTGTCATCTCATTAAAGAATTGAAATGACAGCACTGCTGGTCATGGCAAATGTTGAATTAATACTGTTTAAAGCAAGGATGTCAAATACAAACCCAATTATGAAAAGGTTTGGGCGCTCTGTAAGATGTAACTAAAAACAGAATGCACAGTAGAACATAGAAAACATGCCAAATGTTTAAACTGAGAAAAAAAACAAGGTCAGTTTGAATTTGATGGCAGCAACGTGTCTCAGAAAAGTTGGGATGGGGGCAACAAAAGGCTGGAAAAGGAAGTTGTACTAAAAAGAAACAGCTGGAGGAATATTTTACAACTAATTACAATAACTTGCCACAGGTTAGTAGCATGACTGGGTATGAAAAGAACATCTTAGTTTCTCAGAAGTGAGGATGAGCAGAGGTTCACCAATCTGCAAAAAAAAAAAAAATCTACAAATGTTCTTCAACATAAAATTGTGAAGTACTTGAATATCTCATCCTCTACAGTATATAAAATCAACAAAAGATTCAAAGAATCTGGAGAAATCTCTATGCACAAAGAACAAGGTGGAAAATCATTCTTAGATTGTCCCTCAGCCAGCACTGCATCAAAAACAGGCATGATTCTGTCATGGAAATCCCTGCATGGCCTCAGGAACACTTCCAGAAATGCCTTGCGTATTTCAGCAAGGCAATACTAAACCATACGCTGCATCTATTACACCAGCATAGCTTCATAGTAGAAGAGTCTGGGTGCTGAAATGGCCTGCCTGCAGTCCAGACCTTACACTGACTGAGTATCATGAAACAAAAAATAGAACAAAGAGGACCCAGGACTGCTGAGCAGCTAGAATCCTATATCGGACAAAAGTCCTTGTTAAGAATTGAGGTTCTATATGGTTCTTGCGCCAGAACTGGCCTGACCAAGGGTCAAATTTGTCCAGTAGAAGGCTTTGCAAGGTTTAAAACTGAAGAGGACAGGGGCAGTAATTGTGGGTTTACCACTATGTTTTGAACCAGAAAGCAAAAATGATTTTGATGATTTTTTCAGCATCCTTCCTGACAAAAACATTACTTAAGGCATGCCATAGCATTTCTTACAGTTGTGTGTACACTTGTGTTTGTACAGTGTGCAGTTGGGCTTTATGTGACCCATGCACTAAAATTATTTAGAAGACCAACACTGCTGCTTTCCACTCAAAACATTAAGGCAGACAAGAAACTACAAGCTTATTTTGATTAAAGCGACTCACTCTCAGATCTAGACTAACAGCACTGGTCTCTAAGTGCAACACCAAAAAAAAAAGATAAATAGATACATAGATATTTCTATACTCACATACAATATTGTTTCACTAAAATCACTTTACATGATAGGTGTACCCTGTTGATTGTTGATCATACTACCATGCTACATAAAATTGTGCTTCTGAATAATTTGGAACATTTTTTTAATTAGTAAAAATTATAAAATAACTCCCTGGTAACACAATGAACATTTAATATTATTTATTCATAAACCACTTTTGTCAAATCATTTTTTTTTTACAAGAAATGAACTTTACAACATCTGGGGGAAAAATGAATGATAATAAATGTAACAGTATCTGAAAGTGCAGTAACCAAATTTAAGGAAGTAGTTCCATTAATATGGTAGGGCACCTACATCTGGTTACACTGTACAATATTATTTTGTGTTTTTCAGTGTTGCACTTTTTAGATGGTCCTTGCACACTTATTTCACAGCCAGCCACACATGGAGAATTGAGCCCGAACGATAAAGAATTTCCAAGAATTTTGATACTGATATCCACTGATATAAAAATCTTCCAATATTTTTTTCTTTCAGACACACAAAACATGAACAGATTTCCCTAACGTTTGTTATCTGTAGTCATTTATGAATGATTACTGAGATAATATGGCAATGCTGTTTAAAAATAATTGTTTTATCATGTCAACAAGTTGTGGATTACTCATTTACACTCACCTAACACCCACCCATTGTGTTTGTGGAGTTCACAGGGAAATTGCAGAGTGGAGAAACTATGGCACATCAACACTTACAATGTCTCTCCTTTATTTTTTAAATTTTCATTGCCAATACTGATATATCAGCAAAGAGCTAATATCGGGGTCTTAAGGTTGTGCTCTTGTCTTGTTTTATTGAAAACAAGCTTGTAGCTTGTTGTCTGCCTTAATTATATGATTTTAAAGCTGTGTTGTTGGTCTTTGAATAATATTTCTTAAGGGTTCTTGGCAAACACAAAACAACACAAAACAATCCCCAAAAGGGAGACGAGAAACCTATAAAGGGGAAAAACACAAACAATCTCCCATGACCTGGAGGGACATGATTGGGAGGAACATCCTGCTTGATCTGAACCCAAATGGTATTTTGTTATTGGAGTTCTGTGCAAACCACAGTTTGTCCATAACAAACACCATGTTCGAACATAAGGATGTCCATAAGTGCATGTGGATCAGGTGGCGGGGGAGGATGCTGGACAGTCCCGGCACATCTAAACATATACTGAGGGTGCGCTGGGAGCACCTGGTGCAGGCCCCAGTTCATGATGGCTTCAACTCCCGCCTCTGGCAGAACTTTGACAACATTCCGAGGGAGGCTAAGGACATTGAGTCCGAATGGACCATGTTCCGCACCTCCATTGTAGAGGCTGCTGCTCTGAGCTGTGGCTGCAAGGTGGCTGGTGCCTGTCGTGGTGGTAATCCCCGAACCAGATGGTGGTCACCGGAGGTGAAGGAGGCCATCAAGTTGAAGAAGGAGTCCTATCGGGCTTGGTTAGCCTGTGGGACTCCGGAGGCAAGCGGTGGAAGGAATACCTCAAGGACCTCCTTAATCCCACTGACGTGCCTTCTGTAGTAGAAGCGAGTCTGGGGATGAGGGGGATGACTTGCCCATCACTGGGGGTGGCAGGGCCCCTGGGGTTGACAAGATTTGCCCTGAGTTAGTGAAGGCTCTCGATCTTGTAGGGCGGTCTTCGTTGACATGCCTCTGCAACGTCAAGTGGTGATCTATGCTGATGCCACTGGATTAGCAGACCGGGGTGGTGGTCTCCATCTTTAAGAAGGGATACCGGAGGGAGTGCTTCAACTATCAGGGGTTCACACTCCTCTGCCTCCCCAGCAAGGTCTATGTCAGGGTGCTGGAAAGGAGGGTCCATCCATTAGTTGAGCCTCGGATTCAAGAGGTCCTGGTCAAGAAGTCCTGGTCGCAGAATGCTGGACCAGTTCTTCATCCTCTAGAGGATATTCAAATGTGCATGGGAGTTTGCCCATTCAGTCTACATGTGTTTTGTGGACTTGGAGAAGGCATTCGACCGCGTCCCTCAGGGTATACTGTGGGAGGTGCTGCAGGAGTATGGGCTGTCTGCCCAGTTTTTGTGGGCCATTCATTCCCTGTACAACTGCAGCGAGAGCTTGGTCCATATTGCCAGCAATAAGTCGGACTCATTTTCTGTGGGTGTTGGACTTTGCCAGGACTGCCCTTTGTCACTGATTCTGTACATAATTTCAGGTAGTAGCCTCCAGCTTGCAGTGGAACGGTTTGCAGCTGAATGTGAAGCAGCTGTCATGAGAATTAGCACATCTAAGTCTGAGGCCATGGTCCTCAGCCAGAAAAGTGTGGAGTGCCCACTCCAGCTCAGGGACAAGTTGCTGCCCCAGGTGGAGGAGTTTAAGTATCTCGGGGTCTTGTTCACGAGTGACGGGAGAAAGGAGCAGGAGATTGACAGATGGATTGGGGCTGCATCTGCAGTGATGCAGATGCTGCACTGGTCTGTCGTGGTACAGAGGGAGCTGAGCGTGAAAGCTAAGCTGTTGATTTACCAGTCAATGTACATTCCTACCCTCACTTATGGTCATGAACTTTGGGTAGTGACCGAAAGAATGAGATCGGCTGACCTGGGAACTTCTTGGGGTGCTCCCAAATGAGCTGGTGGAGGTGACTGTGGAGAGTAAGGTCTGGGTTTCTCTGCTTAGGCTGCTGCCCCTGCAACTCGGCCCCGGATAAGTGGAAGAAAAGGGATGGATGGATGGATGGATGGATGGATGGATGGATGGACGGACGGACGGACGGACGGACGGATGGATGGGAAAGAATGTAGGATAAACATTATTTTTGGCACTGCAGAATTCACCCATAGTTTTATATTCTGGATATGTTGCCATGTCTCTGCATCAAAATGTATCATGTAACATATTTTCAGAAATTTGCATGATGCTGAAAAAGTTTGTATATTTTCCCCATGACTGCGTGGATTCTTTCCAGGTACTCCAGCTTCCTCTCTCAGTCCAAAGGTGTGCAGGGGGTTATATTAATTGCTGATTCTAGATTGACAACCTGTCCAGGTTGTACACCGCCTTTCACCCTATGACAGCTGGGATAGGTTCCATTTATTTGTGGTCAGTCACTGAAGCAAATGGATCCTAACAATACTGTGAATGGAGCTTGAAGTGTTTAACACAATATTTCACGCCTTCATCACCATTGTATAACATATATCAATTCACAGCTTTTAGGTTTGTTTCCAGCTGCAAATACAGACTTTTACCTACAATGCACAATGGCCTGTTCAGTAAGAATGTCACAGAAGGGTCACTGCTCCACACTTTAAGAGGCATACATCCTGAACATTACCTAATTCCTGCTTAGGGTTACCCAAACATGGCCTCCCCCGACATGCATTTATTTGATCTGCAAGTAGCTGCAAGATTTGCCTGTTTCTGCTGCTTGATATATGATAATCCTTCTCAGGTAATGCTTTGGGGCCAATTTCTTATTTACAACTACTTTTTTTTTTATGTTAACCATAAATGTCAAGCTCCTGGAGACAGTGAGTCGGGGAGGTCCTGCCAGGACAAAAGCATGTTGTCCAGACTCAGTCTAGAGCATAGGTGCATTAAATCATTATTTTTCAGACAGGAAATATCTGACATTGGACATTTTGCCTGTAAAATGTATTTTTAAGATGAACTGATTCCTGCTTGGCACAACTGAAGTTTTCTTACACTCATCTACTTGATATTAGAGCTTGTAACTTAAAAACTTGTTCATCTTATGATTAATCCATGCCTGATCAAGGCTTACTTAGACTGGGATTCAGAGTGATTCAAAAAGGAAAAAAACAAGTCCAGAAAGTCTTTGACCTGGCCTTCTGCAGAACCCACCACATTAGCATTTTTCTCTTGGCAGATGTTAATGGTGAGGTGCCTGACTCTCTGCAGTAGTCCTGTGCTTGAGGCTCTAGGGAAGAGGGGTGGGCTTCTTACTCCTTACTCACCCCACCCCCCAACCCCTCCAAACCCAAACCACAATCTGCTCAATGTCTGATGCCCCCCTCTCATCTGACCTCAGAGGTAGCTCCCAGGCCAGTTGGACGTGGCTAGAAACCCCACAGGGCCACCACCAGTGACCACCACCACCCTCCTGTCCCTGACCTATCACCCAAAACATTATCATAAACTGCTGCCCAGCTGCCAAGCAACACACGCAGCCGTGCTCAGAGTTATACTCTCCATTGCATGTCCATGTAACGATAGCTCTGTCTGAGGGCAGAAAGTGGAGCTGGTGGATCGCTCTCAGTCATAATGGCATTTTACACACGACATAAAACCTACTGTGGTGTTTTACGTTTTGTGGCTTGGGGCATTGCCCGTGGAGCGCACCCCTACCCGCTGCATCAACTACTGTGCAATATTTGAGGCTGATGAAAAATGTGTGTGAACCATTTTATAACATGCCACAAGCCAGCATGCTCCACGTCTTTTACTCACTTGACAAATCATGCTGTTTTGCATTGCCTCAGCCCCTGCAAAAATTGAAGAATCAATAGAGGTCTGATGAAGAAGACCACACACACATGGTGTTACGGTAATGACGGGCTGAGTCTGTTTGTTTGCACAAGCGAAGAGCAGGCTCAAATCATTAATGAGTGCTTTGCGTCCAGCGTGTAACCACAGCTAAGCCAGTGGGTCAACAAGGTAGGCCAGACTAACCACTTGTATTAGTGTGTGTGTGTGTGTGTGTGTGTGTGTGTGTGTGTGTGTGTGTGTGTGTGTGTGAGAGAGAGAGAGAGAGAGAGAGAAAGACCTCTGTACATGTTTTTGTACATGTCCCTGAAAAGTTAAAAAAGGAAAAACAACAAATTGAAATAACCTATTATTAAAATATGTCACACTCTTAACTTTTTTCTTAATGTGTTAATTGCTCATCTATAAGAACTCACTATAACATTTCTATATTTAACATCATGTTATATTTACTTGTGCTGTGACACAAAAATACTGTTTTGTTTTCCCAGTGAAAAATATATCTGAGATATTTCAGTGTGAAAATTTGCTTCACTTGAAATTTCCAAATCATTATAATGCACAGTGTTAGCCAAGTGTACTTCACCAACTCAAAGCTGATCCATTTACTGTAAATGAGCTTGTCTCTGCTGGTTTCCTGGCCAATTACTGTACAGTGAACTTAGGTCCTGTATTTATTTATCCATAGGTTATTTTAAATGGACTGCACTCAATGCAGAGGCCTTGTTGAATGGTCTTGTCCTCCCAGCTTGCCCTGGGACATGCTAGCAGTGCTTGGCAGACAGACACGGATGCTGAAGGCAGCCTCTGGACAGCTTTATCCTGAGTCGAGGCCACCCGCTTCGTTCTCACCAGGGCACAGTGACTGGCACGGCACTCCCAGGCTTCAGTTTTCACCTCTCAATTTTCTGCTTCTCCAAGAGAACTATAGAACACTAAACACTGTTTCCCAAAGACCATGAAATGAAATCAAGTTAACAAGAGAACAGGAAAGCTAAAACTTTGTATAATGCATTATTTAGCAAATAATGCTTTGAAAACATTCCAGTAAGATGGTTATTAAGTGTATTAATTACATAGTGGTGATCCTGATGACCAAGTTACAGTTTGTAAGGAGTGTTCTCCCAACATGTCAGAAATCAAGTGAGTTTATGCTGTTTTTAAATGGCTACATGGGGGAGGCAGAGGGATATATAGAGTGGGAGGAGAAAGGTGTTATTTCAGATTATCTTTTTGTGCAACAACAAGGTGCTGGAAAGATTCCTCAGAGATGGTCCATGTTGACATGATAGTGAAAGCTCCCATTCCACAAGATCCCAAAGGTGATCTACTGGATTAAGATCTGGTGGCTGAGGAGGCCATTTGCGTACAGTGAACTCACTGTCATCAATAAGGAAAATATTGTTGGTGCAGTCCTATCTAAGACACAGTGGGGGGAATAATTATTTGATCCCCCTGCTGGTTAAGCTTGCTCACTTATAAACAACAAGGAAGCAATCTCTTACTTTTATGGTAGTTTTATTTTAATGGAGAGAAACAGAATATGAACCAAAAATCCGGAAAAACATATTACATAAAAATTATAAAGTGATTTGCATGTCATTGACTGAAACAAATATTTGATCTCCAAGCAAAACATGACTTAGTACTTGGTGGAGAAACCCTTGTTGGCAAATACAGCATTAAGACATTTTTTGTAGTTGGTCATCAGGTTTGCACAAATCTCAGGAGGGATTTTGGCCCACTTCTCTTTACAGAAGCTCTAAATCCTTTAGTTTTCTTGGATGCCGCTTGGAAACTTTAAGCTTCAACTCCCTCCACAGATTTTCTACACGACTGAGGTCTAGAGCTCCATGACCTTAATCTGCTTCTTCTTTAGAAACTCCTTTGTTGCCTTGGCCATATGTTTTGGGTCATTGTCATGCTGGAAGACCCATCCACAACCCATCTTCCGTGTTCTGGCTGAGGGAAGGAGGTTCCTGTCCATGGCCCCCGTCCATTGTCCCCTCAATGCAGTGAAGTCGTCTCCTATACCCTTAGCAGAAAAAACAGCCCCAAAGTGTAATGTTTCCACCTCTGTGCTTGACTGTGGGGATGGTGTTCTTTAGGTCATACTCAGCATTTCTCTTCCTCCAAACACGGTGGGTTGAGTTGATGCCAAAGAGCTCAATTTTGGTTTAATCTGACGACAGCACTTTCTCATTCCTTCTCTGAATCATTTAGATATTTACTGGCAAACTCAAGATGGGCCTGAACATGTACCTTCCTGAGAAGGGGGATCTTGCTGATGCTGCAAGATTTCAGTCCATGTATTGTGTTAGCAATGGTTTTGTAGGTGACAGTGGTCCCAACTGCCTTCAGATCACCAACAGGCTCCTCCCATATAGTTTTGGGCTGATCTACCACATTTCTTATGATTATCCTCACCCCATGAGGCAAGCTCTTGCATGGAGTTCCAGACCGAGGGTGACTGATGGTCATTTTATATTTCTTCCATTTCCAAATAATCACGCCAACAGTTGTCACCTTCTCACTAAGCTTCTTGCTGATGGTCCATGCCCACCTTGTGCAGGTCTGCAATCTTGGCCCTGACATCTTTTGACAGTTCTTTGGTTTTGATGATGGAGAGGTTAGAATGGAAGAAATTGATTCTGCGGACAGTTCTGCTTTATAAACATAATGAGTTTAGATCAGGAGTCTCTGTAATTGACTAATTGTAATCTGGGAGCCAAAATTCTCCCTGGGTTATTTTTATGTCGTGTTTTTTTCTGGATTTTTGGTTGATATTCTGTCTTTCTCTATTAAATTAAATTACCACAAAAATTAGAGACTATTCATTTCTTGGTAGGTGAGCAAACTTACAATTTCAGCAGAGGTTTGAATAATTATTTCCCGCACTATAAATTTTAAGAAACACATTTGTTAATACACCTTACAAGGCAATCGAAACAAAAGGCAATTCAAAAGAAATAATAAAATAAAGGAATACCATAGCCACTGGAAAACAGATTTCAGAAGAAGCCACTTCATTGTCAGACTCACTATTGCTAAATTGAAAATGGATGTAAGTTATTTATCAGTACAGTAGGTTTCAATATTAGATCTTCAGCAGACCTATCTATAAACATATCTATTAATTCTGCTATATTAAATTATGGGATGTGGTGCTTTACTGAAAATGCTTTCAAGTTTCTTTAAACATCTAAAGTAGTCAAATGTGGTGAACAGTGACATCATGTCCTTTTACTGACAACCACATCTTTTGTTACTGGGGTTTTAAACTAACACAGACAGACAAACATTTAAAATTACATGAGCTTAGTCATCTAAGTATTGAGACACAATAAATGACGGCAACAGTAATAAATAACTAAATGAGAGAGGACGCTGTTCATGGATACAGTATTTATGTCCCTGTGGAGTAGCACAGATGATTTTGTAGCCCGACAAACTAAATGGAGACCAAAGTCAAGCAGGTAAAATAAAACTGCAGTTGTTTAATGTTACATAAAACAGTTGTTAACATTTATCTGGTATTACATTACAACGTTGTAAGCATGTATAAAATTGTAAACATTCTGTCCATTTATATTAAACACGTGATTGTATTGAGAGCAGTTTGGCGTGATAGTATGTCAGCATAAGCAACAATATTGCATTTATAAACTGGTCCTTTAAAGAAGCCAGTTATAGTCTCTTTAAATCTTTATGAGGCATGTGTTTAGAAGTGTTGTGGTCTGTCTTTGGCCTTCAGTTAATGAACCATGTTCTGTAATTCAGTATTTTTCAGTACGGTTCATACAGAGAAAAATATCTCCACCCTCTTAGCAGAAACTTAAAAATAACTTTTCCTTTCATAAATCGAAAACATGTGTTTGGCCTTGATGATGTAAATGTTCAGAAGTGTTAATTTACTAATGAGCAGTGAGTCCATTAGACATTCGATTACATACTCTGGGCAGAAGGTAAATCAACACTGTGTCTAATTCAAACATGGGCTCTGGCCAGGCAGCTTGTTTTCTGTCCGACTGTGGTTTTCCAACAGTCAAAATCCATGAAGCGGATTTGCTCACAACAGCCAACATATTTCTCCAATCTGCATCCCCTTGTAAAGCAAAGGAAGGAAGGCAGCGCTCACAACTGTTTGTTTTGTGCTGCCCACGGTCTCACATCCCAGTAACATAAGGCCGGGCTTTCATTGCCTCTCTGCTGCATGAGCAAAAAGGAATTAGCTTTTAAAAGTTTGTTTTGTAAGAATTTAAATAAAGAAACACTGATTTAGACCCAGATCCCCTTTCTCTCAGATGGGGTATGGCTTGTGTGGGTGGCTTTGGAAATACTGAGGCAAGCTGAACATGTTTATATTACGCTGTCCCCAAGGAGAGTTGAGCTTTGTGGTGCAGATGGATTACAGGGGGGAAAAGAGCTGTTGTAGATGCTTAAAGTTCAGTGTTAATGGTGGGAGTGAAGTGGCTGTGTAGGTGTGATGTGTTCATTTCACAGGTTACTGGCATTTCTGTATACGTCAGTGCAGGGAAAGGGGGGGATTCCCACGCTTGCCCAAAAGAGTGTTTTGCAGAGTTTAAAGGTAAAGATTTTAAAGCTGCACTAAACTATATTTCATGGTCACAGTGGGTCCCATTCTATGTGAAAAAGAACGCCTACAGTATAATGAGCCCACAGGGAACTCTAACCTGAGTATTTTTCCACTTTCTAGCTCATTGTTTTGGTTTTTGCCGCTCTCCAAGATTGAAAACCTACTTTACCTCGCCAAACACCACCCAAGGTTAGCACTAGTGAGCTAGCAAAAGAATATAACAGAATATTTGTCAGCTATCAAACTGAATCTCTCCCAGTTTCTGGTGCTAAGATGAGATACCAATTTACCAAACAGTGATTTTATTTCATTTTTTGGCATATGAATAAATTAGCACTTTAGATTGCTAAATACAACTGTAATGCTAATATCACAATACCTTCATGTTTTTGCTTTAAAATGTCTGACTTCAACTATACATACACCTAGCCTTTTTTTTTTTTTTTTTTTGGATCCACTGAAAACAGATACTTTTAATTTGAAATTCTGGCATGTTGTTTTACCGGGAACAGGCAAACACATTAACAAAAAACAAACAAACAGACTTTCAGAAATGATGATACTGACACTCAATGTTCCCGTCACGATTTATCTTAATAGTCACTAAAATCAAGCCAAATCATTACAGCTAAAATCTAACACCTTTTGCATCTTTAACCTTGTTTATGTGGGCCCATCTTCTCAATTACCTTGGCTACCTCTGATTATGGATGTAGCTCTCAGTACCTCTCCAATGCGCCACAGTCTTATACTTATGAGTTACTTTCGGTCTCAGTTACATCTCATCATCAGTATAAGCAAATACATCTCATGTCCTCATTTTACATTTGCTGGTTTTGAATTTTCTAGAAGATATCATAGACAGTATAAAAGATGGACAATAGCCACTGTGACGTCAGCCACCGGTGGGTGAAATCCCATCATGAATCTTTGAGCTGAGCGTTATCATCATTGCATTTTTGGTGTTTTGAAATTAGAAATGATCAGTGAGGGGTGGAACTGACTGTCAAACCGAAGACACCTCAAACTTATTAGGTAATGATGTGGCTGACAAGCCATTACCCAATCACAATACAGTGTATAAATCTGCTTTTCTAACTCTAGTCATGACTGTACCAAGAGAACTTAATGTTTTATTCAGCGATTGGGCCAATGAAGTCATCATGAAAGTGTTTACTGAGGCCGCAGAGCGAGAGAGCCAGAAGGCTTGTTACAACTACGAGTCGCCCCTGCTGGCCATTAAATAAAATGCATGTTTAAGGCACTCCTCGTTTAGATGTCAGGAGCCTACGTCTGTGATCTATGCTGTCTTTATATTGGTTGAAACTGTGCTAAGATGCTCATCTTGATGGAAAGTGAAAATATTATGTCTGGATGTAGTCTCAGTGTTTGCTCAAGGTCTATATAGGCAAGTTCATGACTTGCTGTGCTGGCGTCCTGTGGCCAAATAATATTTAAATACAGGCTTAAAGACGGGAAGAAAATGGCACAATGGGGGGAAAATACAGTAAAAGATGTCAATGGATTTATTTTAACACCTCCACAGCTGTAGATATCTGTTCCCAATCAGAACTTTTCTTGTAAGAGCACACCAGCTCTCCTGTACAGTAATGAACCACAGTGAGAGCTGGCCTACTCTGTTTGTGTGTGTGTGTGTGTGTGTGTGTGTGTGTGTGTGTGTGTGTGTGTGTGTGTGTGTGTGTGTGTGTGTGGGCAGGCATGCCTGAGGTTGCTGAGCCTCAGCCTTCCCCTCAACATTAATAAGGACTTCCTTCCTACCAGACAGTCAAACACCTGATCATTTACCAAGGAAGACATGCCCACGCATCCCTCAGAGCTGGCAGCCTTCAACCTCTAATAAGGATCAGCCTGTGTTCTTTAGCTGCCCATCAATCAAACTGTTCGCATGCTGGACATTCGTACACAAATCATGTTTTCTCTCAGTACTCCACCCCTGATGTGTTAGAGTGTGTTTGTGTGTAAAGTTTAGACTTAGATATCATGGGTGGCAACTATATCCAGGGAGACAGAGCAAGAAATAATCCCAGTCGTACACCAACCACTTCAAAATTCCAGCTGGCTTCTTATAAAAATGCTGAGCCAAAATACACTAGGTGAAATGTGCATTTTTATGATGTGCATAACCTCTTATTTCTCCTCCTTAAATATCAAGTTTTGAAATGTTTTTTCCATAATTGAATTAGAGTGGCTTGTCACAACTGACTCAAGACTCAGATGCAGTCAAAAACCACTGGGCTGGACAGTTTGCTGAACAGAAAATTGTCCTGTTTGCAGAGTTAATGCTTTTTGCTGTATTCCAAATTACTCTAAAAGTCAGAAGTGAATTATATTAATTAAATTTTCTCTTGATATTAGTTGTGATGTCTGATATCTCACTACGTTGCTGGCTGTCATGTATCTGGTTGTGTAATGGTTATGGTTTCAGGGTTCATAGTCTATCAGGATACCTCCAACAATGTTTCAGCAGTGAGTTTGTGCACAGCAGGCAAAGAGGGGAACAAAATATCCATCAATGGAAACCTACTGTTCCTTCAGCCAGTGAGTTTATTATAATGCAACTCAGCATAATTTAGTTATTCAAATTTGATTGTTACAGATCAAACAAAAATCATCTGGTCTTTATGTTCTGTACCCAGCAAAATGAACAGATGCTGAACTCAATGATTACTTTGTTCGTGTACTGCAAAACAGACCATGTGTGATCAAATCATTGGCCATAAGCTTTTTGTTTCCTAATGTCCTGTTGTTTCATAACAGAACCTCTTGGATTTTTCCTGAGGACTGTAACCAACTATAGCAGCTGAGATATTGAAACTAAAGGACATAAACGGCACCAAAGCAACAGAAAGCTTTCTACGTGGAAAAAAGCTTTGGGAGATGACATCAGACATACTGAGCACAAGAGGTGCTGTTGGGGTGGAAGTTTACCCCCTGAAGTGGTTAATAGTTTAAACATCAGGCAGAAATGTGTCTGTCAGCTAATGTCAGAAAACTGAGGTTACAAATTTGCATGGGCTCAGCAAAAATTGCATAGTAGAAGATTGGAAAAATGTTGCCTAGTCTGATGAATTTCTATTCTTCCTGCGACATTCAGATTGTAGGGTCAGAAACAACATGAAAGCATGGATCCTTCCTGCCTTTTCTCAATGGTTCAGGCTGGTGGTGTTGGTCATCATGCCAATTTGAACCAAAATCTCTGAGACATGTTTCCAACACCTTGTTGAATCATTGGCACAAAGCACTAGCAAGGTGTACCTAATAAAGCATCCATTGAGTGCCATTCAGACTAAAAATATTGAGATATGATGCTTTTTTCCCCAACCCTACCCTGGACCTGCAGTTGCAGGTAATATTCCTCTTAACCTCAGGTTTGGTAGTTGCTCCTGAAACCACAAAACTCAGTGGCCCTATCAAAGACAAACAACACAAATCTTTATTAACCCCAATTTCCATAATGTAGTTTCTTTTTGAATATCCCTCTGTGTGGGTTTTCCACAAATTTAAGCCCTGCTATTCTGCAGCGCAAAGGTTCTTAGCTCTGTTTGATTAGGGCAACACATAGGAGGTCCACTGCCACGGTGTTTTCTTTACCTGGGCCCATAACTCTTAAAAACACACAAACACTTGGGTTGTAAATGACCTGTTCATCACACAGTGACAGGAGAGGTGATTCTGGACTCTTGGTGGGCCAGGTGTGCAGATCAGGACAGCTGTGGCATGCCAAGACCTGTTGGCATGGCGACGTGGGACCGTGGAAAGTTCTGGAATCTGTCGCTGCTGGCAGAGCTGAGCTTCTGAGCAGGACTGGTGTTGGCTTTGCCTCCAGCTGTTTCTTTACAGACATGCTGAACGCCAGCTAGAGCCAGGGGCCAAGATCAGCCCAGCAAGTCTGGCCACACACAGGCCACTTATACACACGCATACAGGCGCCCACAGTTATACTACAAGCGCACACAAACAAACACACACGCATTTGCTGCACGCTGCCAGTCTTTGCCAGGACAACAAAATGCAGCAGATCTGTTAAAGCTCCCAGGTTTGTCATTAATATTTTTTTTTTATTTACTCTTTTATTTATTTATTTTTTTATGCTATTTGACCTCTTTTTTGATCTCGTTCCATCCAACCATCCATTTTCTTTTATGTTGCTTTTCCAACTTAGGGTTTGTCCTATCTCTCAGATGAAATCACACCGGCATATTCCCAATCATTGATTGATGCTTCTTTGCTTTGTAATTACTTTATGACTTTCTCGAGTTTTTGTGGACCTTTTATGTTTTGTTGCTTATTTTCTGTCATATATTGTTTCACTGGTAGATGCCCATATTAAACATGGCCGTAGTTTCAAATAATGTCAGTGCATTTACAGATAACTGTAAGCCCCCCCCCAAAAAAAACAGGCTTCAGACTGCTCTAAAGACTCCATTACAGAGAGTTTTTTCTTCTCTTAGAGCTGTATGATGTCAGTGAGAATTGCATTCCTAATATGGTCACCTTGGGCGCAGCCAATCAGAAAGCTAACTTTAACGTAGGGTACAGTTGAAGGCAAGTTGGAGCCAAAGCAAATTGTTTCAGGGAATAAATACCCAAGGCAACCACAGTGATCATTTTATTGGAGGTTTAAATAATTTGGATCACTTTGAACTCTTAATAGCACCTCAGTGTTTGTTTGCTTTGGGAGAACTGGAGCATGCAGCCCAGATGTAGCTAATGATGCCATTCAGCCTAAAAATGTCGAGCTATGATTTTTATGTTCTTAAAAGGAGAAGTGCGAATACAGATAATTTCAGAATGAATTGAGTTGCACAAAACCCCATTAGAAGACAAATACAAACTATATTTGAACTGTTTTGAATTACAAAGGGAATATATGACTTGTGAGATTAAAAATCTCAATTGCAGCAGTGCACCAGGACAAGATAGACAATCATTCAATTAGCAGTGATTGCACTAACTAAAAATACTCAAAATAAGTACACACATGTACACTGCAAAGGTAAGGAAAAGTTAGAATGTAAGAAAAAGTAATACTAACAATCATCTCATACAAAAACGGAGCAACTAATGTTTATGCTAAAGTAGCTGTCTCCAGGTAATTTAAAATGACTTTAAGTTGACTGTGAATCATGCAAAGCAGCACTCCAGTAGAGTCCAAGAATAAAAAATATGGTCCCAGAAATTAGCATAATAGGTCCCTTTTATAAATATTTATTCAGATTGTTATATTGAAATTTTTTTTAGCTGTAAATCACTGTGACTTTCTGTTGAGCTAATCTTATACATGATGGTACTTCAGTCAGCCCCTGTTTTTAAATGTGCTATATGAATAAATTGATTTGGATAACTAAAACAAAACAGCAACACATGACTTGAAATCGTACATTTAAATGTGATTTCAGTCAGATTTGCAACATTAAAATCTTTTAAATAAAGATCTTACTTTTATTCTGTGGCCAGATAAACACAGCTCTACTTTCCCATGTCTAACTATACATAATGTGACAGTGTACTACACAGTGCTGTAATGTTCCCACTGTTGCTACCCACTATCAATGGTGCTTGAAACCTTTGATTGAAGTACCTTTGAAAGTGGTGTCAGTGAATAATTGCTATGTTGAAATGGCCCCACCACAGAAAAATAAACTTGCCATCTTTTGTTTTCCTTGTGTGGTCGATGGTAATTCATTGAGTAAAGAGGAATGTGAGGGAATTCTTTTGAGGCTCTTGTTTGCTAATTCATTACCTTCTCAAGACTGGGGAAAGTGGCTGCGGAAATTAAAATTTATTGAAAACTATTTCAGTGGTAAAGTTGGCTGTGTTTCTTGGAGAAAGTTTTGGTCAATGAGGGGCTGACCTGTTTTTGTGGCTACGCTCAGAAGAGGAATGTGTAGGTTTTGTGGCCGATGGAAACCTACAGTAAGAGGAACTGGTAGCATTGGCAACATATAGACTGATCAGCAGTCTTTCATGTTTAAAATGAAAACACTGGGATTCTTGTTCCTGTAGGTAAGTGGCCAACATTTTGCCAGCAGAGTATTACATGAAGTGCCAAATTGACTAAGTGAATTTGTCATAAGTATCAGTGATGCGTTATTTACTTTCACTCTCTGACCTTCATAGTCAGAGACTTCAGCCTAGAATCTTAGTCAGTCTGGAGATATGCTTTGCTGAAAAAAAAAGAAAACCCTCCTCTGTTTCTTTAGTACATTACAGGTATAATATAGATAATATGGACAAAAGTATTGGGCCACCAACATATTACAGCTACAGGAGCTGCTCGGCCAGGAAACCCACACCGTGAAGCTCCCAAACAGTTTTTGTGCTGATATTAATGCCAGAGAAGCTTTGAAACTCTACAGTGTATATTTTATTTTGGAGTAGTCAAAGTCAAAGTCAAAGTGAACTTTATTGTCAATCAAACCATGTAATAGTACATTACACAGAGGACTGAAATTGCATTTCTCCAAACTTCAAATGTGCAGTGTTAAAAACAAAAATTGACACACAACTAAGCATAAAAACTGAATGCAATTTCAGTCCTCTGTGTAATGTACTATTACATGCATAAAAACTGAAGCATAGACTAAATATAAAACACTACTAGACATAAAATGCAAACAGATATCAACAGATCAACACAACATAAGACAGGCAGTGGGGATACAGTTCCCAGGCTAACACAGTGTACCAGAATGTAGTCAGGTTGAGGGTATGTTACTCAAGTGCAGTGGTAATAGTACAGGTGTACAACAATATAAGGTGCAATATGGCAAAGTGCAAAGTGCGGAATAGCAGCATGGAGATAGATAAGTTTTAGTAAACTTGTTATGTTCTTGTGCAAAAATTAATTTGGCATATGTGCATAAAAAGAGTATTTTGCAGACGCTGAGTCTGCTGTTTTCACAGTTTGCTGGTCTTTTGTGTGTGGGGGTAATGTCTTGGAGTTTTCATGAGTGAGTTGAGCAGTCTGATGGCCTGTGGGAAAAAGCTATTACTGAGTCTGGATAGTCCTGCAGCACATACTGCTGTAGCGCTTGCCAGATGGTAGGAGGGTAAACAGTTCATGTGAAGGGTGTGTGTGGTCTCTGATGATGTTGATGGCTCTTTTGTGCAGCGGGATGGGTATAGGTCCTGGATGGAAGGTTGGGCTGATCTGGTGATCTTCTCTGCTGTTCTCATCACCCTGTGTAGGGCCTTCTGGTCAGCAACAGAGCAGCTGCCATACCAGACTGAGAGACTGCTGGTGAGGATGCTCTCAATGGCACCCCTGTAGAAGGTGGTGAGTGCTGAAGGGGGGAGATTGGCTCTCTTCATCCTGCGCAGGAAGTGGAGGTGTTGCTGTGCTTTCTTAACAAGGGAGATGGTGTTGGTTGTCCATGTCAGGTCATCAGTGAGTGTGCACTCTCCAGGAACGTGGAGCTTTTCACTGATTCCACAGCACTGCCATTGATAGTGAGGGGTGTGTGTGGCTTGTGATTTTTCCTGAAATCCACAATTGTTTCCTTTGTTTTGTTGATATTGAGGTGTAGATTGTTAATGCCACACCAGTTGATGAGCTGGTGTACCTCCTCTCTGTAGGCTGAGTCGTCGTCGTTGCCGATGAGGCCCACTACTGTTGTGTCATCTGCAAACTTGATGATGTGGTTCGAGTTGTGTAGGCACAGCAGTCATGAGTCATCAGTGTGAACAGCAGAGGACTCAGCACACATCCCTGGGGGACCCCAGTGCTCATGATGGTGGTCTGTGAGGAGTTTTTGCCAACTCTTACTCGTCTGTGGTCTGTTGGTAAGAAAGTCTAGTAGCCAGTTGCAAAGCGGGGTGCTGATGCCTATAGCACTGAGTTTGTTTACCAGGTGTTGTGGAATGACAGTGTTGAAGGCAGAGCTGAAGTCGATGAATAGCGTCTGCACGCAGCTGTTTCTGTTCTCCAGGTGAGTCAGGCTGAGGTGGAGTGCTGTTGCTATGGCATCATCAGTGGAGTGCTTGGGATGGTATGCAAAGTGGAGAGGATCAAATGTGGTGAATAGGCTGGATGTTATATGAGCCTTGACCAGCCTTTCAAAGCACTTCATCATGATGGAAGTGAGTGCTATGGGACAGTAGTCATTCAGTGATGTGGCTGGGGATTTCTTGGGTAGCGGTATGATGGTGATGGCTTTGAAGCATTCTGGTATGATGGCATGGCTCAGAGAGGTGTTGAAGATATCTGTGAGAACATTGGTCAGTGAGTCAGCACAGTTCTCTAAGTGCATGCCCAGGTATGTTATCAGGACCAGCAGCCTTCCTGGGGTTCACCGTTTGAAGGGTCCTCCTCACGTCAGCAGGGTCCAGTTGAAGTGTTGGCATTGTCCAAACAGTGAATGGCTTTTGCTGGAGTGGTAGTGTTGTTTTCTTCAAAATGGCTGAAGAAGGTGTTGAGTGTGTTTAGGAAGTCTGTGCTGTCCTCGCACAGTGGGGGTGTAGGCCTGTAATCTGTTACTGACTGGATGCCTTGCCATAGGCGTCTGGGTCTTTTGTGTCAGTGAAGTGTTATTGGATT
>JAMQGT020004955.1:0-56903 GCA_024447675.2 Pterophyllum scalare | reverse complement strand
AAGTCCAATATTTACATTTGTTTCAATAATAGTTGTGGAAAAAATATTCAGTTTCCAGCTGTTTGTCCATGTAAAATAGTTAAGCCTCTTACTTAAACTATACATTTGTGTACCCTTTTTTTTTAAATATATTTTTTGAATCATGTCTTTATTGAGATAAAATGAAGTTGAAGCTGAGAACTGGAGAGCCAGCAAGTCAGGAAAGTTGAAGAACTAATGAGAGATAGACTAACACATTCTTCATTCTGGGTCTTTTCATGAAATTTCTTGAATGGGTTAGACTATTCAAATCAGTTAAAGTGACTACAAAGAATTGTACAGTGAATCATTATTGGAATACAATTTCTCTGTGTGAACAGGCTGGCGACCTGTACAGGGCGTACCCTGCCTCTCGCCCTATGACAGCTGGGATAGGTACCAGCCCCCCCGCGACCGTGAACAGGATAAGCGGAAAAGTATAAATGGATGGAAGTGTGACAATACACTAAGGTGTCTTATTTTTCCCCCTATGTTCTTAACCACAAGGATCATGGTAAGGCTGGAGCTTATCACAGATGACAGAGTGAAAGGTGTGGTATCTTATGAGAGTGGTAAAGACAAAACTGTATTGGAGTTTTGTTCTGGTGTGCTCTGCTCATCATTTCGACATATCAAGGTGTCTTATTGCGTATTAATGTTTAAGAAGTTAACAAGTGTGCAATAGAGCTTACATTACTACCTTCAACAAATTGCTGGCTCAAGCATAGTTTTGTTGAGAGGAATTAAAGTATGGCTACAGCGTAGTTACAGCAAAGTGAGCTGGGGATTTACAGTGCATTTGACAAAGAATATAATCTGTTTATTGTGTTATAGTGTTAGTTGCCGAGGTTTGAAGCAGAGGGCTACAGTTCATTCAGCTTCACTAAAGCTCAATGGTAAATGTGACAAACGGTGGCATAATTTTAGTTTTTTCGAAGACTCCTAAGTGTAATTTGTTGCTCTTTAAGCTTCATAAACCAAATACCACTGACCATACAGGCATTTGGGAGACCTAGGCGTCATTAAAACACGTGAAAATATTATATCCGTCAGCTTTTGGTTCTAAATAAAACCTGCAATATTTCGAAGGAGCTCCACAATCTGTTGCAAAACCAATACAAATGTACCATATGTGTTTATGTAACATTACCTGGGCCTAAAGCAATGTGACATCTTGCAGCCAAATGTCTCACCAAGACGTATATTACAGATGGAAAAGTCCAAATGATAAGGATTGAGGAAATTTTAACGACCTGCAACTAAAAATTATATGAACTTGCAGAGGTTGCACAGTTATTCCGTCCTGTGAGCTGTCCAGTTATTAAATGACAGCTGGCTGGCCAGCAGAGCGAGACAGCCAATCAGAGAGCGAACTAATGTTAGCCAGCCAGACATGCTAAGGATGTTGCAGCTTATGGACAATGAAGGGTTGCGAAATGAAAGAGCAGTTATGCTTGGCTCATGTTTATTATGGTTGCTATTTCCACATGGGTGAATATTTCGTGTCTAGCAGCTGTAACCTGCTTTAGAGGAAGTTAGTGCAAGACAAATGTGTGACAGGGCCTGGCTAGCTTAGCCGCTGTGAGCTAATCCAGCTAGCTGTCAGCTGACCTGCCGTCCTTTCAGAGGTGCTTTAGCTTTTTCCTATAAAGACTATATTGTCAAAATGTGCACTGCAGCCCCGCACGGGTTTGGGCTCCCTAATAGTGTGCCCCCCCCTCCTTCTCCCAAACAGCGCTGACACAGGCAGGTTCCCCCCCCCGCCCGCCTCCACTCCTCCTCCCCCTGTCCACAGCCGGGCCCTCCCCTCTTACCTCGGAATTTCAGTTCGTGCTGAGGCTCCAAGAGCAGAACCTGTTGCCGGCCTGGCCATGTCCCAACAGCTGGAGTGGGATTATCACACTGCAACCAGTTCCCGTGTTAGTATGTTGTCGAGTGTTGCAGCGTCAATAGAGTTTATTTATCAATGAATCAGCGGTGGATATCCCGTCCCCCCGGTCAACTACTGCTACTCGAGGTACTAACGCCTGTTGTGATGCAGCAGGAAGGGAGTGAGAGACAGCCAGCTGACGTCACTGCCTCTGCATAGCCACCCGGCGGTGAGGAGGAGGAACGGGGTGGAGGAGGGCGCTACCGGGGTGCACCCAGGGCTGGTGGGGACACCTCCTGCGTTTTTCTCGAAACCTGAATCCAGCGAAAGGACGTGGCTTACACATGGAGGTTTTAATTTCAGCCTAAAAAGTTAAGCATCTAAGTTTACCAACTGTCACCCTCAGTGGTGGAAGAAGTGCTAACATCTAGAACCAGTGTACCAATGGAATATATTAATCAATAAATAAGTAAATACAAATCAATTCTGTAAGTTCCTTTTTCAGACTGTACTTAACTAAAAGTAACTAACCACTATAGGCAAAATATGACAAAGTAAGTAAAAAGTACAGATAGTTCTTGTGCTGTGAAATATCCCTTGTGACTGATATTATTAGTCTCCAGTATTACTTACTTCACAGAAGCAGCAATGTGATCATTATAATCATTTATATGCACTTTATTAGGTACACCTGTTGAACAGCCCGTTAACGCAAATATCAGCAGATCACATGACAGAACCTCAATGCATTTCGGCATGTAGACATGATCAAGACGACCTACTGAAGTTCAATCCAAGCATCAGACTGGGGAAGAAAGGTGATTTAAGTGACTTTGAATGTGGCATGGTTGTTGGTGCCATCTCTGGGGTTCACAGCAAATGGAAAAGTAACAAAAAATATCCAGAGAGCGCCAGTTCTGCAGGTAAAAAAAAAAGGCTTGTTCATGTCAGAGGTCAGAGGAGAATGGCCTGACTCCTGTGAGCTAATATGAGGGCAAAAGTATCTCAAATAACCACTCATTACAACCAAGGTATGCAGAAGGGCTACAGCAGCAGAAGACCACACCAGCACAAGACCACGGTTCAGGCTGGTGGTGGTGCAGTGGTGTTGGTTGTTGATATTTTCTTGGCACACTTTGGGCTCCTTAGTACCAACTGCCTACGTGGGTATTGTTGCTGGCCATGTCCGTCCCTTTATGACCGCAGTGTACCCATCTTCTGATGGCTGCTTCCGGCAGGATAAAACACCATGTCAAAAAGCTCAGATCCTCTCAAGCTGGTTTCTTGAACATCACAATGAGCTCACTGTGCTCAAATGGCTTCCACAGTCACCAGATCTCACTTTTGGGATGTAGAGGAACATAGATTTGCAACATGGATGTGCAACTGACAAATCTGCAGCAATTGTGTGATTCTATCATATCAATGTGGACCAAAATCTCTGAGGAATGTTTCCAGCACCTTGTTAAATAAAGGCTAAAGGGGGTCCAACCTAGTACTAGCAAGGTGCACCTAATAAAGTGGCTCTGTTAGTGTATATGAATCACTTATTTAATATCTGTGGCATCCATGAGTTTTTCTGATAAACCTATTTCTACAAGTTTGTAATATTTAAAAAAAATAACATTGAAATATTCTGATTGATTCTGTTTTGCAAACCAGTGTTGGAACATCATTTTCCCCCCAGTCTACAAGAATTCCACCCTCCATGCAATAAAGAGGAAAAAAAAGAGTCTCTGTGGTACAACAGTGAACTGTGATCTCAGCATTACCAGCATGTTTTGAACACAGGTCACATATAACTAAGCCAGGGGATCTGCTTGTACCCCTGAATGTGAAGAAAGATGTGCCTTAAATTATTAGAGATGTAAAATATGCAGACATAATGTAAAAATTTCACTGATTATATTCTGAGTATAATTTATAAAGAACATGATTTGACTCTTTGATTTAACCCAAATCTGTGCTGTAAGAGTTCAACCACTGAAGAATTTGAATATAGATGATGCGTATGAGGAGTTTAATAAGTACTGAGAGGTTGTCAAATACATGTTCTGCCCTCTCAGCACAACTTGGAGAGCAGTGAAAAGCCCTCTGCCAGTCGAACACACATCTCAAGTGTCTTTTTTATATATATATATAGCCATGCAGCTGGCTGCCAACCGAAAAGCACAACTAGTCACTAACAACATTGTCACTGTATCCCCAAGGAACATCTTAATGCACACATCTCTCATGGGCCAAACACACCGAAGCAAGAAAACTTCCCACAGGCTGCAGGTACACAGTCATGCACTTATTTCTGGAAACATTTTATTAGTAAACAACTGACAATTCCCTTTTTACACATTTGGAATTACACTGCAAACATGTGTTTTCAGGCATATGTTACTATCAGTATGAAACCGTAAAAAGCTAAATATGGTAACTACACTGCTGATGATTTTACTGCAGATGGTGTACAGGTATATTGTGTTCACACAACTGGCTTCAAATAGAATCACTGACTTGTGTGCAATTTGATGGTATATATGTAAACTGTAAAAGATACATAATATGGATTAAGCATATTCCCAGGGCCAGCCCAAGACTATATTTTTTCAATGCAAAACTACTGGCACACAATTTCTATTCATGCCTCCTGTTTCCAAATGAGGGAAAATATGTGTAACATAATTAATAATCAAACCTTAAACATTTTAAGCAATCGTGTGATTAGCACTTAATTTAAATCAGCAATTTAAAAATGGTTAAATATGTGTATTGTGGTAAAACCGCTTCGACATTATTTGGCAGTAAGAATCGAGCACACAGTCAGAACCTAAAGCAACGTCAAGGGAAACCAAGAAGTCTGAGGCTTTACAGGATTATTTCATCGAGTGACTTCACAGAGATAATGACACACTGCAGGCAGAATGTTAGTAATATGGGCCAATTAATACAAAAAAGTCAAAGTGCAGCTTTCAAAGTACCAGAGTGATTTCCCTTTTTAATAAACCCACTGAAGCTGTGGTGAGTACTGGCTAGAGTTAGCGTTCTAATGTAGTGCTGGGGGAACTATCACAGAGAGCAGAGTGAATTAAAAGTTTACGTTTTCTCCTCTGGCTTTCAAGCGCTGACCCAGTCACACTGCCCATTCAATCAACTGCAGATGAGTGACAAATTAAGTGAAAAATCTTTAAATATATTATTCATGAACACTAAACACTATTATTCATCAATCAAAGGCGTTCCATGCCTCCATTAGAGTTAATGAGATCAGGAGAACCAATGAAAACTTGCTTCGAAGCTGTGCTGATGGCATGTGGTGCACCTCACTACAACGCTCCGCTTTTCTTTGAATTTGTCACCCGCCTGTGTTCCCGAGTAAAACGCCCATCAATTCAGCATAAAAGCAAAACAAACTATCAACTTATCATCTAGTTAAGGAATGAAGGACTGCCTTTCCTTGTTTTTATGTCACATTTTGAGCGTGTCATAATAAATTCTATTGCACTTGACAGGAAAATCCTAAAAAAAAAAATTATGCAGCACTGCTTCCTACAGGACTCATGTGTAACAGTAACAGTTAGGATGATTGAAGGCAAGTGGTTGTTTGTGTGGACAGAAAAACAAATTAAGCTCACATCTGTATCCTTTCTTTAAAATTTGAAAAGAGGTTTGGGGAATAATATGGCTCAAGAGTTTCAGATGAACATAAAATTAACCAAAATTAGTGAGTCAGTTTAGGTTCTAGACCTTAGATGTTAGGCCAACCCTTTACACATTAAGTGAGTACCTGATCACCCATCAGGGAAACCTTGGGTTGTGGCATTCCTATGCATGTTACTTTATCAAGTACCATGCAAGCATCAACCTCTGGAGGTGAATAGTATGGAAGCTTGTTTCTGCAACTGAAAACTTTTTTTTTTTTTTGCCATCCATAAGTTAAAATTTCAGATTATTATCTCAAAATGTCAAATTACTAACTCAAAGCTTCTGAGAAAATAACTTGAAATTGAGAAAATAACACGACACTTTGAGTTATTAAGTCAAAGTTTTAAGTCTTGTTTCTTTTTTTATTTTCAGTGGCAGAAACAAGCTTCCATAGCAGAGTGAAGCTGTCAAAAACTGCAGTTCCTGTAGTGGCCACTTGAGGCTGGCCTCAAAAGTGAGTCAGTGTCCACCTTCATCTTTGTCAATAACAAATCAACATTTGTGGTCTTTAGAGCTCATTTTTCCTTTTCATAACTGGAAAGGGGTGTTTTTCTTTTATAACCTAATTATTTTGATTTTGCTAAAGCTTAAAAGTTAGAGGCCAGTCTGCTCTGAGGTGTGCCAGGTGTGGTGATACAGGTGTCTTTTTGGAGAACTTTTAATGGAACTATCAAACAAATAATACAGCCCCTTGGGTTGTACAGTCTGACTAAGAGGTTTGTGTGTCAGTTTTTGGGATTGAAATTCAAGTATTTTGTTAATGGATGCAGCCAGTCAATCAAGCTGGCATTAACTTTGCACTGCACTATCTGGGGCAACATTAAGTCATCAAATTGTAGAAATTCAGAAATCAATGGGTGATGTCATCTTTCATAAATAGTCTATAACCCACCTAAAGATTTTTGTAGAAATTACTTGTAAATGCAACAAAGAGGTGTTCACCCAGCATCTAAACTGATCCCAATCCATTCTACCATCTGATTTGCACCAGAATAAGCCAGATATCCCCTGGGAACTGACCCCACAACCAACAGGACCCAAAGGATATGCCGCCCCAATCCCTATCTTAATAAGTCTGACGTGTTTTGGCTGCACACCCTACACGATATAAGGGAGACTTTTTTTTTTGAGGACTACCTGCGTAACAGGCATTACTAGATAGATTGCACAGTAATAATGATTTACGTGGTGTAGAGTACCAGAATTAAAGTTCAGCCTCGCACTGAGAGTCTGAGGCTTAGAAGAATAAGGCAGAAAAGCTGAAAGAAAAGGAAAAATCAGAAAAGAGATTCTGGAACAAAGCACATAGTGAGTAATTTAGAGCAAAATAGAGGTTCAAGGTTCATCAAGGGGTCAGCATGTCGACACAGCGCCATGTCTAATTCTCTACCCATAACCTTCTGCAAACGGGAGATTTAAACTCTAAAATATGAGTTTCCTCTTTGACGAGGTTTAGTTTCCAGTTCTTGCTGTTTTCATCAGAGGCCAAGTAGTAAAACAACATTGGATGTGTGAGCCAAGGCTGATTATGTGGTGAGGGGGGGGGGAAATGGAAAGATGAAAAATGTTTATGGGACAATTAAAGAATTTGGCAAGTCCTCACAAAAATCAGCCTCCCTTGTTAAAGTGTTGTAAAGTAGCAGCAAAAGAGTAAAGACGGCGTGTTTCCCAGTGAACAGTTACAATGGGATTAGAAAATAGTATGGAAGGGAGACTGGCAGGATTGTCAGTACCTGGGGCATTATGAAGCACTTCATACACAGGATGCTGTTAATGCTTCTTAAGTAATTATAACGGGAAATGGTAAACAGATGTGAGCAGCTCGAGCTGTTATCATATAATAATCAAGAGTCAGTGTTTTGTCCTGATTAGAGCACCATCATAGGGAGGTCCTGATAATGAGGTTCCTCTAATCACAAAGATGGGAATTTGTCATCATTCTCAGGAACAAGTGGCATCTTTACAAGCCACAAGGAGGGAAAAAAACCCATCAAAATACACAAAACAATAAAAGGAAAAGTTCATTTTTAGGAAAAAATGCTTATTTGTCTTCTGGCAGAGGTCTGGATAAATGAGAGGAGTCCGTCCATCACATATGAACCACCACCAATCAGCCGGTCAGAATGCCAAGCCTGACTCTCCTAGCTCCAGCCACATATTTACCATACAGACGTGACAGCGATATCAATTTTCCAAAAAGCTGAACTATTCCTCCAATGTAAAGGAAGCAGGCTCCCACACATTTTTCATTTCTGCTTCTTTTTACTGTGTGATTGTGGTTTGCATCAAAACATCCCTCTGGTATTTTGCCTCGGTTAAAGCAGCAATCACACACTAAAATTTAAATTAAGCGTGCACAATCCTTCTTGGAGTAGACTGTGGCTGGAAACAACCAATGCTGCGATGAAAGGATCGCAGAGAGAGCCAGGCTTTTTACTAGGATGACTAACATCGATTTTTTTCTTTCCTTCAAAATCTTATATAAAACCTTGAATTCACACTTTTGGTTCCTTCATAATGTTTGGAGAGAGATCTCCCAACAGAAAAGCAATAACTTAACTGCTACGAAAATTATTTTGTCAAGAATTAACCACTTCATTTTATGTTTTTGGTTGAAAGACGGCAAATCTTCACAGATCTGCAGTTCGTCAATGCTCAGTAAACCTGAAGTTTTTCTCCTGCCGGGAGTTTTCAGACAGAACATGATGATTTGCTGTGGTTGACAGCCATAAAATACATATTCGCCACAGCTGTCCGAGTGTCACTGCTGCACTCGCGTGTCTGTACGGTGTTTGAGGGTGTGTTTTTAAGCTGAAGCAGGCCTGGGGAAAAGAAAGTGGGCAAAGCTTGGGTCACAGATCGCCAGCATCATCAGCAGCACGTCCTGCGAGACTCTGAGGCCTGACGACCCAATTTGAAAGCTCTTCGTGACGATCCCACTGCTTCCTCTACAACAGGGATACGCTTACCTAAGAGAAGGCACAGAAATAAAGACATTAATCTCCAGCATTCAGCTTACCCTTTTCTATTTCAAGCTGTTCATTTTCATATTTTCTTACACTTAAACAATATTTTATCTGTTTTAAAAAAAAAAATACAGAACATATTTTACTATACCTTACTTAATGATTAGACTTTGGAATGCCACACAGCCACAGTTTCATACAACGCGCTAAGTAAAGCAACTTTGTTAAGTAGAGTTGTGAGTTTGTTAATTCGACTAGTAAAACTGCTCAAAAGAATTCTCCATGCAAACTAGAAAGACTTGATTTTTGAGTGTGCTGTATATTTACATAGTCAGTATGAGTTACAATATTTTTTGAGCCATGCTACTTATGGCTCCAAAATAAATATGTATATGAAAGCAGTATTAGAGAAATCCTGGAACATATAGAAGTTGATAAATATAAATATCAATATTTGTAGACATTTTACATTTCCTTGTGTGAACTTTTATTGACAATCAGTGTTTGATCATTTTGTTTAATTATTGGTATAACAAATTAAAATATGTTGGTTTAATTTCTCTAACTTACTAAACATGCTGGGAAATGCAAAGTACGGAACAAAAAGACATGGATTAAGCCTTGTCCTAGACTACAAAAAAATAAATAAATAAATATTGGAGATCTCTATTAAAATAATTGATGCTATAGGACTAGAGTCAATCCCTGTCTGGGTCCATATAGTATGCAGTATTATGCAGTACACATATCTGCAATGTACAGTACCAGTCAAATGTCTGGACACACTGTGTATATCAGTTTTTGTTTTGCTTTTGTTCAGTGAAGTCTCGGGTTTGTCTGTTACTATTGGCAGGATCAACTATTTGTACACCCACTTGTCTCTTCAATTTTTTAAAGTCTCATGGTGAAATAATTCTGCTTTACGTCCAACAGAGTCGTGACTGTAGCTTGTTCACTGTCCCACACACAAAACAACAAAACATTACAAAACTTTAACGGCACTCAGTAGAGCACATACCTCCAGCCTCCCCAAGTCGTCTATGTGCCAATACTACATTTTGAGTTATATTGCTAACAAAAACATAACCTCCCTCCATATATTGTTGGGCAAGGTAATTATATCTCTAATAAACTGTATTTTTAATAAACTGTATTTTTCAATACATGGCATTCCTGCTCTAAAACACACTGGGGAAAAACTACTTTCCTAATGCCGTTCATTGCTTGATTTGTCAGGGTAAGATCCCAGGCCAGCGGCACCAAATGCTCAAGAAACACACTCACTTATCTCTACAAACACCTCGTTGATGTTAATGGCATTCTTGGCGCTGGTTTCTACAAAGACGGCATGGATGGAGTCGGCGTAGTCCTTGGCATCCTTCTCTGGCACTTCCCTGTGGATGAGGGAGATGTGTCAAAACTGTTATGTTGCAATTTGTACACAGTTTCTCAGATTTCATGCCTGACCTGATAACCATCAAACGTTTTTCTACAGACATTATTGGGAAGGTTTTGCAATTTCATGGATAGCTCTGGGAGGCATAAAGGAAAAAAACAAAACACAGAAGTGGAAAAATACCATGAGCTTATTAAATCCAGTACAAATAACTAAGCAATTTAAATTTTGAATTCTCATAGTGATAAAACGTCAAGACAAGCATCTATTTTGCCTATATTTACAGTACAGAACAGTCTTCATGCTATTTCTGATGCAAATGTTAAATCTTTTTCTGACAAAAAAAAAAAAAAGGTCACAACACATCCTCACAATATTTTTTCTATTCTATCAAACATGTCTTCTAAGGTTAAATGAGAACTCATAATCACAGGGAATACAAGTGTGCACAGCACAAAGAGTATCATCTCTAAGTGAGGATTACCTCGCATCTGACAAGTCACATTTGTTCCCAGCAACTGCAACAACTATATTAGGAGGGCCATGCTGGCGCAGCTCTTTCACCCAATCCTTCAGTGTTTGGAAGGACTCCTGATGGCACAGGAAAGCAAGCTGTTACACTGAATAGAACAATACCGAGACAAGCATGTATTATCTTCTGTGGAAGTTTAAGGAACAGGCTGGAAGTCAAGAGAGTTAAATGAGATGATCAATAACACTCGTGGTTATGGATAAATTACATAAGGAAAATTAAACAAACTGTACACTTTTTTTTTTTAAATCTCTTTTGCATGATAGTCAAAAAGAAGAACATTTTGTTTCTCTGCATGTACTCCATATAAATTATTACATTTTGAAATACTTTGCTACTGTATTTATTTTTCTTTGGGATGGCATGATGGAGCAATGGTTAGCACTGTTACCTCACAGCGAGACTGGCTGTGGCCCTTCTGCGTGTTCTCCCTGTGCCGGTTCTCTCCTGGTACTCTGGCTCCCGCTGATTCAAAATTGGCCGTATGTCTGTCTCACTATTTTAACCCTATGACTGCTGACCCCACCTCTCGCCCAATGATAGCTCCAGTGTGTCCTGGGTCTGTCCCAGGTACCTCCTGGACGTGCCCAAAGCACATAACCTAGCAGGCTTCCATGAGGCATCTTAACCAGATGCTCGAACCAAAACGGTTAACCTGGTTTTCTCAAAAAGTGAATAACATCCTGCTAGAATTTATTTACCAATATTAAACAAACAATACATAACATGTTTACCAGTGAAATCTAAAGGTGCTGGTAGAAGATTTTCTTAGCCTTTGGACAATCCTGTCTCTTCTGTTTCTAATCTTCACATAAAACTAAGTGAAGCTAGATGACATTTTACATTACATGATGAGCGTGGTATCAACCTTATATCATTATTGGCAAGACATCGTAATTGCTAAAATATTAAACAATTCCTTTAATGCACGTGAATGAAACATTCATAAAGTGATTAGTACTTGAGGAAAAGTGAAAAATCACCTCTTTTGTGATGTCATAAACAATGATTGCTGCCGCTGAACCTCTGTAGTACATGGGCGCCAGAGCACGAAACTATTGGAAGACAAAGAGCAGCCAAGTAAGAAACAAGCGGACAATAATTATCAGTCTTTAAAGGAAATCTATGACCCCTACTGGTCAGACAAGAATATTGTCAATAACCTTCATCACTTATTAAACTCGATTTAGCTTTGAAACTATATGAAACTAAACATGATCAGAGCAAACATTAAAATCACTGTATTCAATAATCAATCTCAGCTCATCTTTGGAGGCCATTTACCCTAACTGCCTTCCAATTTTTTATTTTTGGATAGGAAAAGCGATCTAAATATATAATTTCAGTATAACTGTACCACACAGACATTCAAATAATGTTTTTCACAAGCCTAGGACAATCCGTTACATAGGTACAGACCTGTGGAGGTTACATCACCACATGTGTCTTTAAACTCAACAACGCTAACTGTATCAAACTCAGCAAAGAGTATAAAAATAGACAAAAAGACAGAAGGAGTACCATTTTACAAACTAAAGGCCTGGTATTCTGAGCCTATAATCCATGGGGCTTTATTCAAAATGAGAGCATGGCAAGTCTTTCCACCACAAACTCACACATGTGAAAGCTATCAGGAGAAAGATGAGCAGAAAGTGTCAAAAGCTGTTAGAGTTTGGATATTTATGGAACACTATCCATGTGATCTTAGCGCAATACGTCAGAAAGCCCTGCATAATCAAAGCAGCATGTGCAAAATTTCTAAATCCATGGCTGCCTGGGAGGCTGGGGGTTTGCCAAAATTTGGTATTTTGCTGGTAAAATACACTTCTCAGTGCACAGTAAGGACTAGCTTCAACAATCGGATCTGTCATAATATTTAAAAACACCTTTTTTCAACCACATGTGGAGAGAACAAATGAGGTTAAACCCAGGTGTAACACCACCCAAAAGTGAGCACTGGGCAGACTGAGCAGGCGTCAGGTTTTGTGAATGATTTACCATCATGTAACTGCAGTGATGAAAGCAACTACATTTACTCTACTATTCTGAGGTACTTCATGATCTTCTTCATAATGGAAAAGATAGAGATCATGCTTTTGTGCGTGGCTGCAGTTGATTCTGGGTCAGGAAAAAGACTGTAAAGAGGTCATTCTGTCGCTTCTTTATGCATTTTTTCCTTGACAAGCAGGAATTCTAACTATAATGTCATGGAGTAGCATTAGAATATAGTATTACTGCTTATTCTTGAGTACAAGAGCTACATAGTGTGTGTATTATTCATGATTACTGTACATAACTAAGAGCCCAACTGTTTATTGCTGAAGTGCTTTGTCTGCTGAAACAAATACAGACTATTAATATTTATAAAAATATGGTTAAGACGTGGAGGATTTGAAGATTTTCTCTTTGCCTTTGGGCGAATAAAAGATCAAAAGCACAGTTAAAGATTTGAAAAAATTACTAAAGGAGAATCTCTTTATACCTTCTTGCAGTATATTCTGCACTGAGGCTTTTGACAGGCCAATAAAACCATGTGTCATGTATTAACTAATGATATTTATTTTAAAAGAAACAGCTCATGTCTCAGAAAGACCTTCACTTGGAATGACCCTGCCTTCCCGCCAATTCTATTTTCCTTTACAATACGATGGAATAAACTATCCATCTTAGAGTGACACCGTTACCTCAGGAAAAGCACACATTCCACATAATTATAGTTGTTACTGGCCCCATCCACCAACAGGAATCCAGCCTGGGATATTTGGCAGAGGCACTGAGGAGAGTGCTGTCTGTTTCACTGGCTAGTGCTGTGCTGCACCACCGCCAGTCCTGTGTGGTCTATCTGCGTTTTAACCCAAAGAGCAATCACAGTGAGGCCAGACGACTGGCCACACAGCAGTGCAGAAAACAGCCCCACTGATGCCCAGCAGTGAGTACTGATTAATTGCAGAAACCACAAGTTGGGTGTATAACGAAAGGCACCCCCCCTATTCCACTAGGACGCATGCTCCCTTTTGCTTGTTTTCTGTGAGAAAGAGTAGTCCTCCAGGGGGAGACCTGGACGGGCTGTTGACAGCTGGGCTCAGATGTGCTCGTAAGGCCTCATCTGGTCTTGAGATGTGGATTTTGCTTGTGGAAATCGCAGAGCTTTCCTTTCTGCCCTTGTCTCTCCTTTCACATGCATTGGCCGGCTTTGTATTCCTCTTTCTCAACTCGACAGATTTCAGCAGGCCAAAGCTCCATGGAGGTTAGAAAATAAGCCACGAAAAGCCTCCAAATACCACAACAGCTTTGTAGGAAAAGGAAAAAAACAAAAAAAACAAACAAAAAAAAAAACAACACACAGACACAGACACAGGCGAAACCTACCAAAGGAATGCTGCTACTTTTTTAATCACAGATTTGAGCCACTTGAAAGACTGAGAGGCCACACGGGCGTAAGAAAGTGAACAAAAATGTGAGAAAAAATACAGTAGAAGAATTTTTTTTTCTAAAATTGCTGCACAGGAGAAAGCAGAGGAGAGAGAGAGAGAGAAAAAAAGGAAATAATGACATAGAGTGGCACTGGCTCAGACAAGACACAGCAGCAGCACATGCCAGTGAGCTGAGAAAGCCTGAGTTTTATCCTCCTGTCTGATCTTAAATTGGCTTCCTCAGTGTTCCTAACATCCACAAAGAAGCAGAGGCCTCCGGCGGGGGGGGGGGAGGAGGAGGAGGATAAAAGACAAGCAGCATCTTATCTCACCTCTCCAGAGAATGCAGCACCAGGGATAGCACATTACAATAGAAAAGCCGTGCGCATAAGAAAAGGAGAAGGCCGTGAGCAGAAAAAAGGAAGTGGTGTGGACAACTAATGCAGAGAAAGGTCGGCTATAGCGTGAGTCAAGAGAAAGCAGTTCCGTAAGCTACAAGTGTCTGAGGAGTGGTGCTGATTTCACGAGCTTAAAATGCTGAAATAAAACACCAAAATATTGCTTTTTTTTCCTGCATCACATATCATTTGCAAGTGTGATTCAAGTCCCGACCTTTGCATGGGTGGCAAAATATTTCGAATTTGACATTTACAAGCACACTGCGGTGCAAATTACATAAGAAGGGCTGCCTCAGCATATTAACTGCTGATAAACAACACATTGCAGAAGTGTGAAAACAAAATAGCATAAAAGGACACCCCTGGTTCCCGTTTTTATTTGGGTGTAAAAACTATCACAATGACAAAGGGGAGAGGAGGAAGCGAGAGGCGGGACAAAGATCAAAGATGACAAAAGGAACAAATCATGAATTAGATTGGGTGTTTTCTACATGACTTAACAAACTTCACTCAATGAAGTAAAAGAACACTCAGCCATTTAAAATGATGGAAAAGGGAACTGTTAAAACAAGAGCGCTAAAATAAGTTGGTTATTAGTGAACTTGAGGATCTCTACCTATAGAAAGGTAAATATTGCCCCCTATCAGAAGTAATGACTAACTACAGTATTCAGTTTTCCCATGGTTGGGTTAAGGAGTGACGCATGCACATGTAGGCAGCCCTTTTACTTCCTTTCAAAGAACATGGTGGGAATCAGTAAAATTTTCAATGCTACAAACAGACTTCTAGTAATGTAAAAACTGAACTATTCCCCTAAACTGTTAAGGTTAATACCTCAGTAGGTAATACTAACCCGCTCCTGCCCTGCGGTGTCCCAAATCAGGAATTTGTGCAGCTCGTTTTGGTATTGCACTGTTTTGGTCATGAAGGATGCCCTGGTGAAGAGAAACACGATACACAGCAGATTTAAAACAAATAACAAAACTGACACGAAGACTTACAAGTTTTTATCCAATTCTGATTATGTTTATACAATGAAATTGCGTTCCAGCAACAAGAGCAACATCCCAGGTGATAAAACATTCAACAAGGCCGATTTACACCACATCAATCTGAGTCAGCTCAGTGCTGGATTTATTTATTTTTTTAAAGTCTGACAACAAAATCAACATTTGGTCTCAATTATAAAACTGTATTTTGATTTTCAGCAAGAAACTTTAGTAACAACCTGTCTGCCAAAATTCAGCAGATATTTCAAACCCAAAGAATAAGAGTGTGGAGCAGCTGTTTGTATCTGGCATTTCTGATTTCTTCTTCTTTTCTTTTTTCTTTTTTTTTAAATCTGTCAAAAATCTTGCTACATTGTATCAAAGAAGATTATATTATTTGACCCTAAAAGGATTTAAAAACTAATTTACTTAACTTATGAAAGGTCAAATACCAGATCTGCAAGTTACAGCTGTTAAGCCACGTTCTCAGTTCTTTGTTTGAAAATGTCAGAAAGTAGCAAAAAAATATTTTTTAAAAAATTAATTTGTTTCAGACCAAAAAGTCTGAAACACCAAAGTTATTTAGTGGATCCTTAGAGCACAAAAAGAAGAAAGTCCTGAAAGTTTGGAACGTAGAACAAACTATCATCACGCACGTTTATTTTCTGCCAGCTAATTAATCACCAACTCTAACTGTTGTTATAATGACCTGCAAAATTACAACAAATGAAGAAAAAAAAAAGTAACTTCTAGAGTGGGAAACAGCAGGAACTTACCCAATGGTTGGATTAATGTTTGGGTCAAAGCTGTCTTCCACAAATCTGCACACAATACTCGACTTTCCAACTCCAGTATCCTGCGGAGACAAAATAAAGATGTTTACTAAACATGGTATTAGAAGAATAAGAGAACAATCTCTGGCAATAAGACAGGACATTAATGACTTTTAATGGGATCTTCTACCTTCCTGCCGCCTCTGGTATAATCTGTAAATTACTGATGGAATTGGGTAATCATTATTTACCTTAGGACATAAAGAAGAGGACAAGTCTGATGATGCCACCTGAAGAATGTCATAATGAGACACTGCCACAGACAATAGTGGTTTATGCTGCTGCTATAAGCAGTCTAGACAGGGATGCTATTTTTGCAGTCCCTCAGTTAATCATTTATTCAGTAACACATCTTGTTTTGTCAAATGTAATTGTTTTAAAAAATGCTCAGATGGTGCATAATCACAATTCCTTTTCAGTCTGCTAGTTATTAACTGACTTATTGCTTTAGTGTTATTTTAATCTTATTAGTATTTCTTCAATCTAGATATGCATGAATTTGGTTACTGGGCCTGATTTTTAAATCAAGGATGCAGCAATGGCGAGTAATACTGCTTGGCATAGTTACAGATGTGTGTCAAACTAAATCACATAAAATGTAATGTCGAATATATAATAATAGTAAGCTGTCGACGAAGCGAGCAGCTTCACTGCACTGCACTGCTTCACGGAACTCAAGAGAAGGTATACACACCTTTCTTATTTTCTCTGATGGTGGTGGAAAGCCTGTCTGACAAGTCAGTGCAAAATCAGATTGAAAATGACTGTCAATGTCACAGCACATGACAGACACTGTTTTCATAATTCTGATACCACTCAGAGAACTGTCATGGCCTGTGGGTGAGGGCATTGTTTCCCAGAAAATATTGTCATTGTAGAAATGTTTCATTACAAATTAAAGGTGACCATGTCAACCAAAGGACACTACTAGATACAAGCTAATAAGGTCCTCCTCACAGCAAAACACAGCCATTGTAGGGGTTAATAGTCAGATTTTTTATGAATGCATGCATAGTTTCCCAGAGGCCAATGTGACACCTCCAAATGGATTTTTTCTTTTTGTCCAACAGGGGAAAAAACATAAAGATATTAATTTACACTAACATTGCTGGTTGACATTTGACTTTAAAGTAATCTGATCTACTTTTAAAATAGCAACTGGCAAATAGCTTGACTAATAGTATAAGCACCGATGTAACCCTGTAAGTGAATGATAGAGAAAAGAAGATGTGAGGATTTTCCCGCAGCAGTGGATAATGCAGTATTAATGGTACGTTGATCAAGTGATTGATGCCTTGCACAGCTACTGAGTGTACTCTAATGTAGATAAGCCCGAGTGCTGTCACTGTGGTGTCACTGGCACAGATTTATTTTTGAGAATATAATGTACTGCCACTCACTTGATCACAGATTACCATCACAGGTAAAACAGCCCTGTCCTTTAGAGATGTACAGGTATGTGATTTGTGGAAGAAGAGCGGTACAACTCCATTAATGCTCCAGTTAAAGTGTGTATATGTGCAATCAGATTAAAAAATATCGATGCTTACTCACCCCCAAGAGGCAGACTTTTAACTCTCTCAGAGCCATGTCGATCTCCTCTCTCACATCGAGTTTGAGATGAAGATCATTGACTGTTTTCTCCTCTGCTTGCCTTTTTTTTTTTAACGAATCTTAAATACTCTTCAGGTGGTCTTTGTTTACAAACAACTTTACAGCATCGTGGTCAAAAGCTGGCATACACACATCTCAAGCCGGGTAACAGCTCCCGTTGTAAGCGTTAAAACAGCCGGCAGGTCGTCGTATTAGCCATATTATGTTTATTGTAAACAGCTACCTCCACCACATCGCTCAGTCTCCATCTTGAACTACGGCGTGTGGTCACGTGACCGCTTCGGCTTTTTTTTTTTTTTTTTTTAATTGTTCGGCGATACACAAAGCCCTCCCCACAGGCGCTGTTTTAATCCTAGTTATGTCGAGTTTATACCCGTGTTGAGTAATGGTTCTTCGGTATAGTTGTTTAATACGGCATTAGCCAGTGAAAAGCAGCATCAGGAAGTACTTTCAGGAAGTAGTTTGCCTCCTTGTTTGAGTGACAGCTGCGCGGCGGTGACAACCCACACGCAGAGCCGAGCCGAGCCGAGCCGAGCCAAACCGACGCTCAAGATGGCAGGTAATGGCACTTTTTAAATCGTGTTTTCTTCAATACTTTGCCGCTGTGCTGGCACTTCTGAAGCGTTGCTGTTCTGTTGAGGTTTGCAGTAGTTTAATAGCGGCTTCTGCTTCACTTCCTGTGTAGCATTCCCTGACGAAGTGAGAGAGGAGTCAAGCGAAAGGGCTGGACAAGCCGTGTTAGCAAACTTAGCAGCATCTAGCCAGCTAAGCGAACGAAAACTCCTTATGGGCTTTCGAAATGGGTGAATTTGGGAGTACACTGAATCCTATATCTGCTCAGTACGTGTAGATTATTTTATTAATCACTTCAGGTCTTGGTTGCTAGACTCTATGATCTGTGTTTGTTTTCGATCTGTTGTCATAGCAAACGCGAGCGAGTTGACCTAGCCAGCGCTAGCCGAGTTGCTAAAGTCATGTTCAGCCATAAGCTGACCAAATCCTCCTTTACATCATAACAAAGGGCCGATGTTGTTCTGTGCCAGCGTGCTTTTTTGGGGAGGTGCTGTTAAACATATTATAACGTTATTTATTTTACTCGTGAAACACAGCATTTTATGTGTGGTTTCGAGGCAGGACTTGCATTGTATTTAGAGCACATTCCCTTGCTTGCCTAGCTGTAAACACTCTCTTCTCCTTCTGGGACATATTTCTGGTCTCTTCCTTTGACTACCCCCCTCTGCTATTGTCCTATGTCTAGGGCTGGGTGGTATTGGAAATAAACAGTGGGGGTTTCTTCTACTAGATAACGTTATTAATCATAAATATATCACTGAAAAGGTGCCAATTCTAAAAAACAAACAAACAACCCCCCCACACCCCACCTCTTTAAATGCATTGGGTATAGGACTGTAAATATAACTTTTAACCATCTAGAAATTTTGATGGACCATGCAGGAGGAAAAGATGAAGACCACAGAGGAGAGTCACAGATGTAGTGAAGTACACAGTAACTATAGTGTGTGTGTGTGTGTAACTGCATTTTGCAAACTACTTAGCAGCTTATCACGAATACATCATTTGACTCTGCTACATGTGCTGCAGAAAGTGCTGAGTGGAGCCAACAGTAAAGCTTCTCTGCTGGACAAACTGTGTCACGGCAGCATTTCTGAATTACTGAGGCCCGTTTTATATCAGCACATACCAGACAACATCCATGCATACCTGTAAAAAAAAAATCAGATTGAATGGCTTGATAGTGGAAAGTTAAACCCGAAAATATATTTTTCCATCAACTAATTTGGCAATCATTCATTATGACCATGATATGTCCAAATATTCTATGCAAACTGAAATGTGAACAAAATGATGTGTATATACACCAAATATAAATGACAACTATTAAGTGTAATGACACAAACGTACTCAAAGGATTAAGTCAGGTAGTGAATAAAGTGGCATTTGTCTGAAATGAAGACAATACATTAGCTGTACAATATGAAAGTCCACCACACTGGAAAGCGTGCTACTGTTGGCTGCAAGTGAATGCACAATGAGGAATAAACTCTGTTAATTAGTTACACCTAGCTAAAATGAATGCAGTCTAATAGAACATACAAGCACGTAAGATTTGTCATAACCAAAGATATATAGTGTTCAGATTAAGAAGCCCAGTCTGCACTTTGGAGGATGAAGGCTGAAGTTTATAATATTGTTATACATTATAATTATATATGCATCATAACTGACAATTGTTTTGTTCAATACATTTTCATCAGTGAGGTTGGGTAGGAAAACAAACACATTTGTGTTTAATAGAGCACAGTTTAGTAAAACGTGACTGGCAATTAAGTAAATTCACATCATGTTGATCAAGAAAATTAAGGCTGGATATTGATTTTACTAATGCAAATTCTTGAATCGATTCTGCTTCCTTTTCAGTTTTCTTTATGATGAGAAAAAGTGTGCTACCACACAGGTGGTAAAAAACTGTTTGATTACCTCTGTATCTGTCTGAGCATGATGGAGTAATGAAGTAGAAAAAAAGCTTTCGCAAGACTCAAGTGCGCAAAAGCTCCATTACCAGTTTGAGGTCATTGTTTTGCTAACATTGATGAAAGTAAGCTATTCTGATGGATTGCACAGTTTAGTTCCAGTTTTAACTGGAGTCAGATCTCGGCTCCCTACGCTAATCACTGTGATAAGTATTGATTGGATTTGCTTCTCCTCCAGGCTACAGAAGTGACAATATGACTTGAATGCATTAAGATTCACTTTTACAGAGTGATGACATCAGGGAGACCACTGTGATTTATTGGCAGTCTGTTTGCAAGGAGACTTTACCCCCTTGTAGTAACTGGCTGACTGTAAGCGTGCCATTCAGACTCCCTTTCATTTGTTTTTAGAGAGGGTGTCATTAAGTGATGGTTTTTCCTCCATGGATCCCTACCTCACTAACTGCCTTGTTATTGCAGGTCTATCTTTATACTTTGAAGATGGCCATGATGATTTGGATGATTGTAAGTACTCCAATAAAACTGCATTAAACAATAGGATTGTGGAATTATTTTATTTCATATAATAGGAGCTTTGTTCAACAGCTAGATGGATTTTTTTTTAAATTTAAAGCTGTTCACAGTATTTTGAGGTTTATTTCATAGCAGTTCACCACCCCTGCCTGTTAGCCTGATTCAGTACCTTGAACCTGACACTCTGACTGCCTTTTTCCTATTGGACATCTTGTAGGTGTTTTATATTTCAAGGCATTTGGAGACTGACCCAGTATGTGGATATAAAAATCATCTTTATTTTGCTCCCACAGTTGGATTTGATGACTATGGTACAGAGTGCGATGGTATCCGTATCACAGCCTTCCTCGACGCAGGACAAGATAACCTAACTCCTCTTGGGAGGCTAGAGAAGTACGCTTTCAGCGAGAATGTCTTCAACAGGTAAGTGGAGCTTCGTGGTTGAGCTGTTCCCCCTAACCCTCCACAAAAACAAAGAAAATGTGAGGATAAGTTGACACACCATATTCTCCGACGTAAACACTTGAGCAATAAATATTTTATGAGTGAAAACTGACCTGCTGGCTTTGACCAGAACTCAGAGCTTGCTTCTAAATAAGTCTCTAAAGCTACTACAGCTGTTATTAGGTGGCATTTGAAGCTCAGTGAAATGATTTTAAACTAGTGGCTGCTACAACTAAGTTTGTAAGTAATGATATGTATTAAAAAATTGTTCCATATCAACTTACTCGATTCTGTCTGAAGCCATGTCCACAGTAATGTATGTTTTCTATTAAGAGCCGCCCTTTCACTTTATTTTTCTCACTTAAATCTTGTGTGTTTTATCAAAATTATAGAAGTGTTTTGTGTCCTGTATTTGATATAAAGTAACTTTCCTTTAATGTTTTTCCTGATTGAACAAGGATGATGAATCCCTTTTGTGTTGGTTTTGGTGGTTAATGTGAGTTTGCATGGCCGAGAAGTGGCCATGCAAACTGTATTTTTTAAACGTTTCTGCAAAACTGTAGACACGTCGTCATGATGACAATGTGGGCTGAGAGCATTAGAACGCATTTTAAATGTGTTATCAGCAAGGAAACATCTGTAAATCACTGGAACGTGGTAGCAAGGAAACATCTGATAAATGTCACTTCTTGTAGAAAAGTTAATGAGGAAATGTAGGTATTGAGGCAAAACTTTTCATCAACTCTTCCGAGTTGGGAAATTGTTGGTTAAAAGGTTTATGGCAACATAAAGTTGTACAGGGATAGACTATTGTTGTCTGACCTTTATTTCTATATTGTTTTAATGTGGGACAACATATATCTGAGACATCCCATTGTAAGTCATGTCTAGGATTGCTGGTTTTGTTTTGTTTTGTTTTGCCCCTCCCTCACAGTTATCAGGATGACTGACTTAAGTCCTGTGTACTTACTAATACCTTTACTAACGCCACTACGAAGCAAGGCCGAAGGACTTGATTGTAGAGCCATGCATGGAGGTTTTCTATCTGAACATAGCTTTAGGGTGATTATTGTAATCCCACTCTGTTATACGTATGTTACAAGGATATTTAGTGTAAGGTTTATTTTTCCTGTTGTGAGTGTATAAAGGCACAGCACCTAATGTGATGCTTTCTGTCGGGTGACCAAAGCAGAATAATCACAGAGCCTCCTCCAACCTCAAATGCTGCTCATGTCTCTACACGAACGCCTCACATTCCTGTCTTTATGCTTTTCATGCTCAGCTCTGCAGGGTTATATCCCTGCTGTTATTTCCTAACGCACGTGTGTGTAATGCACTTGACAGCCCTGTCAGTGCGGTGTGTCACGCTGTGTGCTTTTGACACTCGTAGGTATTGGCAGGCAGTCTACTAACTTGAAGCTCCCGTTGCTTTCTAGGCAAATCGTGGCTCGTGGCCTGCTTGATGTGCTTCGAGAGTTCAGTGACAATGAAAATGACTTTATCAGTGTCATGGAGACAGTTGCGAGAATGTCAGAAGATGGAGGTAGATGTATTTTCCATTTCCATTTTTTGTAGCTGTGGTTGCAGTTTCTGCTGTGTTGTGTTTTTATTGTGGTTCATTAATGAAATACTGTAATGTGTGTAACTCAGAGCCCACAGTGAGAGCTGAACTGATGGAGCAGATTCCTAATATCGCCATGTTTTTGCACGAGAGTCGGCCCAACTTTCCAGCTGCTTTCTCGAGATACTTGGTACCAATTGTTGTCCGATATCTCACTGATCCAAATAACCAGGTAGGTCTCACTTTTCTTACTGACTCCACAATAATTTACAAAAGTGAATGCAAACAGCAGTTTATGCAGCACTTTTGGCTCTTGCCCTAGTAACAAAAGTAGGATAAAAGGGGTAAATGCCTAAATTCATATACATTAGTACTGTGTACATCCTTTTTTTTTTCTTTTTAAACTTCTGACCCTCATATTTTTCAGGTGCGGAAGACGAGTCAGGCAGCACTGCTCGTTCTGTTGGAGCAGGGCCTGATCTCTAAAGCTGACATGGAGACCAAAGTTTGTCCAGTTCTGCTCGACCTCACAGAACCCAGCAGTGACGATGACTACAAAATTGAGGCAGTCGCTGTAAGACAATACTACGTTTTTAAGCAAGACATTTAAAGAAATGTGTCAGGGTAGTGGTTCTCAAACTTTAACTCTCCATTTTTCATCATCAGAAAATTGTTAATGATAAAAGTCAACTTTTTGCACATTAGCCATTGACTAAATTCATTTGACCAAACTCAAATCTGGTTCAGCCTCCTGAATTCTTCCGTTATATGCATACAAGTGCCTTCCTTTGCTATTTACTCTTAATGCCCAGATTGTTTCAGTTTCAGTGGCATTTTTATTTCTCTGTAAGGCTCACGGGACATTTGATCATCTAGTTTTAATAAAGTGCACCATTACTGAGTAAATTGAGACACACTCAGAGCTTGTGAGGACGCTAAACTCTCTCCTTGTGTTTCTCTGTGCAGATCATGTGTAAAGTTGTGACCATGCTGAACAAAGACACAGTGGAGCATCTGTTGCTGCCACGTTTCTGTGAACTGTGCAGTGATGCCAGACTCTTCCAAGTGCGCAAGGTACTGGCCTCCAAACCATTTTGAGCTCTACCTGAGACAGAGAGATTCTGTTTTACAACTGAGACATCAGTTGTTTGGGCAAAAATGTAATTTTGTTTCTGCTGCTCCATTAGTGTAAATTCACCCTGTCAGTGAGTTAGCTTTAATTCTGTTATGTGCATTAACTTAGCCTCCACTATACTGTTGTTTTCTGTGTGCAATTTAAATTCTCTGGTGTAACTGGTGCCAGTTGGGGAAGATCATTTAAGAACTGCAAAATTTAACTTCACTGATGACTTTGGGAGCTTGTCAGGAGCTCAGGACTCCTTAAGTCCTGACAGAAGTTTTAGTTTTTGTGCCATAAGGCAATCTTCCTGAAGACTGCTCTGAATAAAGCATACAAATCAGTATGAGTTCAGATTAGTGACACTGAGACTTAAACTTCTTTACAGACACAGTGTTTTTTTGGGGGGGGTTGGCACTTGCTTAATCATATAAGATAAAATAATTCATTATGTGTTTTTATTTTGGTTCTTTACTCTTATTATCGCTAAGGCATTGGTATGATTTATGCATTACAGGTGTGTGCTGCCAATTTTGGAGAATTTTGTTCTATTGTGGGTCAGGAGGCCACAGAAAAACTGCTGGTAAGATGCCTAATACTCCTTTTTCATACATTAAATATGTAATTTTGTGCCATTGTCTAAGATAAAAGTTTAGCACTGCATCCTTGAAGCTTTTCCTTAGACATACCTTATGAATTCATATGCAGTGCCTTAAGCTGTTTTAAATTGTTGTGTAATCAGAAAGGTGTTATGTATCTTTTGCACTTCAGTAGTTTATCCATGCCCACAGATTTCTGCATGGTTCAAAGTTTTGTGCTGATGTGCTTTATTTTAACATAGATGCCCAAGTTCTTTGACCTGTGCTCAGACAGCCTTTGGGGCATCAGGAAAGCCTGTGCTGAGTGCTTCATGATGGTCTCCAACTCCACCTCTCCGGAGGTGCGGCGGTCTAAATTGTCCCCCTTGTTCATCAGCCTCATCAGTGACCAGTCCCGCTGGGTAAGGCACACAGGCACGCATGAGAAGTTGGGGGAAAAAAATGTAATAAAAAAAAAGATTGCGTAAAATTACAAGAACGTGCAAGTGTAACTTCCTGTGCGGTGTGGTGAAATTAGGGCAGTTGTTGCTTAGAGCTATAGATGAGAGTTGTTTTAAATTTATTTTTCCCTCACCATCCACCTTCTTTCTAATGCGGTATGCTTGCAGCTTGTCAGACTTTCAAATTGGAGAGTTCAGAGTTCTGTTTCTGATATACCTGAAGCAAAATATGTGTTTCCTGCAACATAAATGTGGTCATCTACCCATATCCATCTACCATATAGTCTGCCTTGATGATTTTTTTTTTTTTAAACTCTGTGTATACAGACATCCCAACTAGTCTGAGGGTAACAGTTTTGTGTACTGTCCTTTGAAAGCTATTTGCTTCATAGCTTCAAAGACTAATGAAATTACTACTCCACTCTCAGGTGCGACAGGCTGCTTTCCAATCTCTGGGACGCTTCATCTCCACCTTTGCTAACCCATCCAGCACAGGCCTTCACTTCAGAGAGGATGGTGCCCTACTAGAGGTCCCCAGATGTGCATCTGACAAGTAAGATCACCTGGTCAACACTAATGTTTATCGTTACTATGACAAGAGGCATTAGGAGACTCAGAGGTGTGCTGCTCTTCATTCTGTACACATAGTATTCGACAAAATGTATCTCAGATCAGGCTGGTTACGCCATCTAGTACACTGAAATCTTGTTCAGTCAGTGATTATTCAACAACATGCAGGAGGTATGAGTTTTGTTTCGGCACAAAACATAAGCGAATCATGGTTTTAATTCACTGGCTGTGACCTGACCGGTTTAGTTTTACTTTCTTAATTTCATCAAAGGCTTTATCTGGAAAAATGGTGAAATAAAATGAACTGAAAATGATTTCCATTCCCCTCTTGTCCTTTTTTATCTTTTTGTTACCTTCAGTTAAAAATTAATCTAGGTCTGACCAGTGTTGATCAAGGCTGTTAAGTGTGCTTCTTTTGTTTTGATTTTTTCTTTGTTGTTAGTTTTTTGTTTTGTTTTGAGTTTGAGGTCAAATACAATTGGAAAGATTTAACTACTGGATTTAGAAGTGTCAGTGACACATGGTAGCTATTGGATGCAAGCATCTACCCAAGGTTACCTACACGTTTTCCTTCCTCATTTCAGCGACTGCTCCCTAAACTCCCTGAACTGTTCTGACATTAGCAGCTGTCACACAGACAGAACCATCACCCACACACCTCCAAACCAGGACGGGCGTGCCACACCGTCACCAGAGCATGTGTCGACAGCTGACAGCGAGGAATTACACAACTTTGATGACAGCCACACCTCAGTGCCCGAAGAGATGCATGATGGCTTCACCCACACAAACAGCAGTGACAGCCCGACAGCTACAAACAATGCTAAGAACACAAAAGAAGCGGAACAAACAGACGAGAACTTTAATTCTTTTCACTATTGGAGGTCTCCTTTACCAGATATCAGTGGGGAACTGGAGATGCTAAGTTGTCAAACAGCAGAGGAGGTGATGGGGGAAGAAAAGAGAGAGGAAAAGGAACCTACAGAGAATTGTAATGAGTCCATGTCCAACCATGGCAAACAAGCTACCAGCGACCAGATCCAGAAGGTTTTGGACTGTTTGCAGCCACACATGGATGACCCTGATGTACAAGGTGAGCGTATGCAGCCAGAATGTCTCCGATCTGTAGTCTTTGTGTGCTGAACTGGCATGTAGATTCAACTTTGTGTAATTCACCTCCAGCTCAAGTTCAAGTGTTGTCGGCAGCTCTGAAGGCAGCCCAGCTCGATAGCCCGATGGACAGCAGCCCGACTGAACCCCAGCCAGAGTTGCATCCTGAGAACAACACTGACAGCCTGTCTGCGGAGAGTAAATCTGTGGAGGTTCAGTCAGAGCCAGAGGGGAGTTCCACAGAAGAGGAGGAAACGTTGACAACTCCCGCAGCCTCAGAGTCATGCCCTGTCCTGGAGCAAGGAGACGAGGAAACGCAGACGGAGCCCCTGGAGAACCAGGAGCAGTCTCCTCCTAACTCCCCCATTTTGGTACAAGCCTGTTCAGATTTATTGCTTTCCAATATTGATGATATGACAGGATTTATACTTGATGCAAGTAGTTTTGCACTGCCATAATCAAAGGTTATAGTTTAAACTAAAACATGCTTTATTATGTATTTTCATTCATTAAGTTAAAGTTTTGTGCTGGAGGGTTTGCTAAAGAAATTTAATTAAATAAAATGCCAGATACTTATTCCTGTCACTTTATATTGTAATTTATTAGACCCTAAATTTTATAGATGAAAACCCAACAGCCTAGTGATTCATTCTCATATGAGCAAGCTTTCGGTGACAGTGGGGGAGGAAAAACTCTTAAGAGGAAAAAACCTCCAGCAGAGCCAGGCCCAGGGATGGTGGCTGTCTCTTATGACTAGCCAGGTGGGGGAGAAGAAAAGAACAGAGAGATGTGAAACTTTTAGGAAAATACAAGCTGAACAGTTGGTTTCTTGTGCTGCTGAACCAGCTTTTCTATTAGGGAGTTGCAGATTAAGGTGTAAAGTGTGTGTTCACTGAAACTGACCGCTCTTGCAACTCAAGGGAAGCGATTGCACATGCGAGCAATTAGATTCAAGGCAGTTAGAAAGACTTTTTAATGCATTAACCTTGTTAGAGGCTCTATTTTAACTAGAAACTATTTTTTTATTTAATCTAACCAAATGGATCAACACCAAGATGGTTCATATCTGTTTTACCAAAGGCTCTGTAGCTACATTACAACTAAAACAGCTGTAAATCATGGTTAGTCTTGTATGAATTGTGCTTCTTTAATACTTAGTGCACCTGTGTGTTCTTTAATAGTATCTGTGTGAATTTTTATTTTCCTCAGGAGTCTGAACTAATCGAGAGTGTGGAAGAGGAGGGAAAGGACTCCCCCCTCACAGCCCGGTATCCGAAGATAAGCCTAAGGTCCAGGTGAGTCAGCGCTGCTATTATCCGACCTGGAAATATTGAGCATCCTCTAAGAGATGGTATTGATCAGCACAGACATGGATTAGCGGCATCCCTATTGCTCTGATCACACATGCTTGAATCTCTTTCTGCAGAATGTGATCCCGCAGCAGCTGCTGGATCAGTACCTCTCTATGACGGACCCTGCTCGTGCCCAGACGGTGGACACGGAAATTGCCAAACACTGTGCCTTCAGCCTGCCAGGGGTGGCGCTTACTCTGGGTCGGCAGAACTGGCACTGCCTCAAGGACACATATGAGACCCTTGCTACTGATGTGCAGGTAGTAATAAAAACATGAGAGGAACCACAGAGGTAATCTGGGATTAGATTTGCGGTTTGATACTTAAATGGGGGAAAACACCACATGAGAGCTACAAACCACATATTGGCTGACCAAGAATATGTTGTTTGGCTTTTGGAGGTCTGGGATTTTAGCCAGAAGGAGAGAAGTACTGTACCGTTTCAGTGGTCAGTCAACTGGAAGCAGACTCCTTAGTGTTTAATATTTTTTTGTACTTTTTGCTGGGAAGAAAAGCACACAAACAATGAATAAACTTCATTTTGATGAATGACTCTTAAGTATTTCGAGAATACTAAAGCAAATCCTGAATGTGTCTCGTGGCACTTTATAAGACCACAGTGTCTGACTGGTGGCTTAAGATTTCATCATATCAGTGTTGGTGTTTGTTTTGGGGGGGGGGCAGAATGAGATTGTAATGAGGTCTTAACATGGCAGATACTTCACATAAGGATGTGAGCAAAAAAGGGAAATGTACTTCAAAGAGCAGTGATTGTGGCGGCGCTTACAGTGTCACCCATTACTTTCTCACAGCACTGAATGCCTCTGTTAGCATTACTGCCAAAGGATTAATGTAAAGTTATTTTTAGTAGTTTTTTTTTTTTAAGTTTCTTTAGTAATTTAGTAATGTGAAAAAAAAAGCAACAAAAACTAAAAGGATGTTTTATAAACCGCTTCCTTGTCCATGGCTGGTGCTTTAATCCTTTTGTGGTTCTTTCCCTCCTACTCCCTCGCTCTCAGTGGAAGGTGCGGCGTACGCTGGCTTTCTCCATCCATGAGTTGGCGGTTATCCTGGGGGACCAGCTGACAGCAGCTGATCTGGTGCCCATCTTCAACGGTTTCCTCAAAGACCTGGATGAGGTCCGCATTGGCGTGCTCAAACACCTTTATGACTTCCTGAAGGTAAGATTACAGATTCACCTACTTCTGGAGCAAGTCTGGTAACATTGTTGCAGAAAGTTCAGTCTTGGTGGTGTGTTGATATTCACACTTCAGGGGTGCTTTTGCTTTTGCAGCTCTTCGGTTTTTAATGCACTCTGTGACAGAAATTGTAGTTTCCAGTAAAAACAGGAACGTTACTGATAAGGTAGCACTAAATTTATCTGCTTTGTGTTCATCTTGTTCTTGTTGCAGCTGCTGCATGCAGACAAGAGGAGAGAATATCTGTACCAGCTGCAGGAGTTCATGGTGACAGACAACAGTCGCAACTGGAGATTTAGATACGAGCTGGCAGAGTATGTTGTCTTTTCCTCCTACAGTCAGGATGAACAGCTGGAAACACTTCTAACTTGTCCTTGCTGTTTAATTTACTGTCAATACTCTATAGTGTTAATTTATTTTTTAAATTGTGTTTCACCTTATTTTGGTTGATTGTGTTTGCACGTACTGTATATCTGACTGAAGTACTCTGTGCCTTTCCCTCCTGCAGACAGCTGATCTTGATCATAGAGTTGTACAGCCACTACGACGTGTACGACTACCTCAGAGAGATAGCACTCACACTCTGCTCTGACAAAGTCTCTGAGGTCAGGTGGATCTCTTACAAACTGGTAAGCTTTTTTTTTTTCTTTTCGATTGGGTTTTTGTGATTTTACTGATGAGGAACAAACAGCTTTAGCAGTTTGTGACAGACAGCCAGGTCTGCAGAAACAATGGAAACTGTAGAGGAAATGTGCCGCTCAGATAGATGGTATTCAGTATGTGTGACCGATGATGTGCCATCTTGATGGTTATGTTTGGTCATCTTGGCTTAGCTCCGAGGACACAGCACAGTTGGTTCTTAGTCACTGAGTGGAGACCGGTACCTGCCAAGTTCTTGTTTGTGAAACGGAGAAAAAAATTCATAACCGTGCTAAACAAAGATAAACTGTAGTTTTTACTCTGAGAAATAATTTTTCAGCGAGTTAATCATCACCTCTTGTGTTCTCAGGTGGTAGAGATCCTTCAGAAGCTGTATGCGTGCGGGGCTGACGAACTGGGCCTGAACTTCATCAACGAGCTCACCGTTAGATTCTGCCACTGTCCCAAGTGGGTGGGGAGGCAAGCCTTTGCATTTATCTGCCAGGTGCGTAATGCTCATCTTAAGTGCAACTGCAAGGTGTGTGTCCGTCCCCCCCCCCATCCCATTTCTTCCCATAGCTGTAGCTGCATCCTGGAAACATAAAGTCCCAGAGGTGTTCTTTTGGATTTAGGTCAGGCGACCATGGGGGATAGTCAGTGGTATCAGTTCTTTCATTCGCTTTCATCACATTCGTGACATACTCTCGCCACATGAGGCTGGGCATTGTCATGCACCAACCCGCTGCACCAGCGTAGGGTCTGACAGTGGGTCTCAAGATTTCATCCTGATACCTAATGGTAGTCAGGGTGCTGTTGCCTAGCCTGTAGAGGTTTGTGCATCCCTCTATGGATATACTTTCCCAGACCACCACTGAACCACCACCAAACCAGTCGTGCTGAATGAGCACATTGGGCTCCAAGACGCCCTCATGAAGTCTGTTTGTGATTATTTGGTCTGAGACATTCACAGCAGTGGCCTGTGGGAGGTCATTTTGTCTTGCACAAAAGAATAGATACTTCTGTGGCCCTGTTTAGCTCTCCTACAGTAACCACCTGTCTCCTGGAATTTCCTCCATTCTCTTGAGACTGTGCTGGGAGACACAGCAAACCTTCTGGCAATGAGTAGTGTAGAATAAACTCAATAAAATGCCAACCCAGATGTTGTTTGGAGCTTTGGGTTAAAGCAGCCTTCATGCTGCGTACACGCTGGAAGCGATTCCCTCGACACACATCACTTTGAAGCTCTGGTTGCCTTGGTAACCTAATGTAATTATTGCCAGGTCATATGTCACTTGGTAGTCACTTCAGTCAGTTGCTTGGAAGTTAAGAAAAGTTTTATCTCTGGTCCTTCCCGCTCCCTGCGGTTATTTTACCTGTAGTCCTAGAATGACATTCACCTTAATTCATTTTTCATTTATAGATCTCCAAGTTGCCTCCAGTGTGGATGCAGCTGAATAGCCAATTATGAAAGGGTTTTTGCTGCCCCAAAAGAGGTTTTAGCCAGACCCAGTGGAAAAAAAATCACAAACTCTGTAATAGAATGATTCCCTTAAAACCAGTTTTGTTAATTGGAGTTTAAATTATTGAAGCAGAACAGGCATTTTGTTTACCAGGTGAACAGGAAATAACAGGAAAATTGCAGACCAATCATAGTCACTCTCCCAAAGGATCATTCTGAGCCCGAAAAAAAATACCCTGTTATTGTTCCTGGATAATTCATAATTTGCTTTACTCATTAAAAACATGTTCAGAAAATTAATATTGTGGTTTTTAAATGTTTATGAGGAAATGTGAGCTTTTAAGTTATATTTTAAAAAACAAACCAACACTGTTTCATGTCATGTTCACATTACATAGAAGATGAGCAGTAACATGAGCTTTCCTGTCTGATCAGATGCTTTTGATGTTTTGCCGCCTCGCCGTTGCTGAGTGCTTTTTGACTGACCTCTTCCTGCGTTTGGTTCATTGTTTCTGTATATTTTCCGTAGGCCGTAGTGGAGGAGGATTGCATGCCCATGGAGCAGTTCAGCCAGCATCTCCTGCCTAGCCTGCTCAGCCTCTCATCAGACCCGGTGGCTAATGTCCGCGTACTGGTGGCCAAAGCTCTACGACAGAGTGTGATGGAGAAAGGTAATCCACAGATAAACTCACTGACTGAAGGTTTTCATAATTCAGCAAGAAAGTACAGGGCATAATACCCTTTTAAAGCTCTCAGATTTACAAAGTTAACTAACAAGATAGCATGACGAAATGCTTTTGAGATGTTGGTAGACTTTTAGATTTTTGAGCTTTTGTCAGAGCCAGAGGGGTTGTTTCCATTTGTTTCCAGTAGTTACAGTAAGCAAATTGTGTTCTGATTCTAGCCAGATAGTCAACACACAGACATGAGGGAGGTCTGTATTTTTAGTTTGGACTCCAGCATCATTCACACTTTAAAATAATCCTCATTTATCTTGGCCTTGGTTCAACTCCTCAGTTCACCCTCTGTCTTAAACAAGCTGTTTTAGCTCCTTTTAAGCCAGCTTTCTTCTGATTTGTGCACCTTCGTAAACAGAAGGTTTGTGGTGAGTGACGTTTCTGTGCTCAGCAGTGGGTTAACCATGTCAGGAATTTTCTCTCACTGATGACATGCAGAACCAGGAGTAGCAGGAAAGACTACCTAAACTAAGCATTTAGAGCAGCCTGAACTTTTGGCTCACTATTCAATATCGTCACCCTCTTAAAATAATGGCCTGTGCCATTTTTTTTTCAGGTTTTTCAGAAAAGACAAAAAAACTGAATCAAACATTAAAAATACAATTTAGGCAAAAATAAAACTTTTGCTAAAAAATGACTTAAGCCATTATTTTAAGAGGGTGATTTGATTGTCCACCATTGTAAGAATATTTATATTAAAGAAGATGTTATGGCAACAGATCCAGTATCTGTGTCATTCCTTAAGCACTCTTGGAAAAGTAAAGGACGCGTAAAAAACCGTGAATTTAACTGAAAAATCTTTATCAAGAAAAAGAAAAAGGCAAATACAAAAAGTTGTGATCCAATATCACTTGTTACAATTTCTTTTCTTCCTTTTAACAAAACACGGTATACACGGTCAAAAACTGTGTTGCTCCGTGCTTCCGCGATCCTTCTATCGTCTCTGTGTTTCTCTAGCGTAACATGCTGCCCTACCGGAAGTTCGCTTTTCAAAATAAAACACTGAATTTCATAATAAAGCTAACGTGACCTGATATTAACTTTACTCCTGGTCACTTTTAGCACGTAAAGACAAAACACATTGCAACAAACCTAAAATCTAAACATTCCTTATTTATGGCTCTAACAGAAGAGCATAGTAGGTCTCCTTTTAAATGGTAACAGTAAAACTTAAAATGCACTATAAATGTAGCAAAGAGTCAAACAGTCAAAGCAACTGCCTGGAGAAGTTTTTAACCATTGTAAGTGTTTGGTCATAACAGATCCCTCCTTTCGTGTGTGTGTGTGTGTGTGTTTTTTGTTTGTTTGTTTTTAATGCTACCAACATGACTGAGCTCAGAGCTTTGGGAGATTTGTTATTGTGACCCTGGAGTTGCTGCTGCTTTGCTAACTGCTTACAGTCTGCATCCATGTAGAGGCGGTGCTGTGAATTCATCTTTAACTCGCATTAGTGCCATTTCATGGAAGTTACTTGTTCTCCCTTCATCACATGCTCTGGTCATTTGCTCATAACTTTCGAGCTCTTCCCACTTTTGTGTCCAGTGTACTTCAAGGAGCCGGGCTGTGCCTATGCTGACGAGCTGGAAGAGACTGTGATGGCTCTGCAGTCCGACAAGGACCGGGACGTCCGCTTTTTCGCCAGTCTGGACCCAAACAAAAGTTTGATAGACACAGCCCCCCTGATCTAGCCTCAGCTCCCCCTCCCAGCCCACCTGCCTGTCTTGTCTGTCTGTCTGTCTGACTGACACACAGTCAGTCGTAAACTGCAACACCAGCACCTGACCAGATCCCCAGCCACTCACCTGCTGGGCGGATTCGCACTGACGACCACTTGAGAATCAATGGCAGATGTTCAGGTTGCTGTATTAAAAAGTATGAGCATGCTCAAACAACACAACCTTGTCTCTGGTTGGGCACTACATAGCGCACATTACCTTCACAACAACGAGGAAGAGGAGAGGAAAAAAAAAAAAAAAGAGCAAACTTGTCTGTTTTCATAAGATGAGCAGGACTCAGACGTCAGCTGGACTGTTCTGCGTCAGCTGTCGTATTTTACACCTGAACTTTCCCTCGCCCTCCTCCACACTAACATCGACTCAGTCCCCGAACACAGACTTGTAAAACTACGACAGGCTTTCTGTCTCCAAAGCTAATTCTAAGCTTGACTATAAAATTGAATTTTTTGTTCTTGTATCTTCTTTTTTTTTTTTTTTTGTGGATTTCTTAACGAACAAGCGGGGAGGTCCGCCTAACTCTGATGTGTGCACTAACTCAGGGGACTCATCTGAATCTAAACAGCATTATTAGTTTACATGACAAGCAGAAGCTCCTGGATCGCTCATGGAAAGAAAAAAAGAAAAGAATAAAAAAAACCTCCAGCATTCTGAACAGCAGACCAGCCAAACCAAGTAGCTCTGCTGGTGTCTCGCGCCTCATTTCCTCCTGAATGCCTGTTGTCTCAGACATCCTTTTGTCTTCTAAGATGTCCTCTGGGTTATTGTCTGTTCCCTTCTAGCGTCTCATGTTACTCATTCTCAACTGGTCTTCATGGGCCATCAAAACCACTACTGCTGCATAGAAGAAAAAGTGATTCTGCCACTCAGCGTAACTTTAAAGTAAAACCATATCTTTGACTTTTTTAAAAAAACAAAAACAATGACCTAATGAACTTTTGATTGCTTACCCACTCTGTGTCTGTTAACCAAAAATGTGACACAAACTGTCTCCCAAATAGTGGGAGACTGATGAAATACCTCTGTTTGGACATGACTGGCCAGTGCGAGGGGCATCTGTGGTTCAAACAGGCTCTGAATGTCCTCAGTTGGTGATTTTTTTTTTTTTTTTTTTTTAATTAGGGCCCGAGCACGAATTGTGCGAAGGCCCTATTGTATCTGTGTTGTTTATTAGGCCCGAGCCAACCGAAGGGTCTGGCGAGGAGCCTATTGTAATCGCTATGGGCGAATGAGCAAAAATCGGCGGAGTTGAGTTGACAATTGCAGCGCCACCTAGTGGGAGCAGGAAATGTCATTTTTTACTCTTTGAGGTCCAGTTCAAAAGTGGTTGAGCAAAACCATCTCAAATGTCCCCTGCAAAGCCTTAAGGAGTTGGCCTTACACCAATTTCAAAACTGTGAGTTTTCACCAGAGGGCGTGACTGTGGCGGGATGCCAAATTTGGATGTTCAGCCGTGAAGACAAAAATGGGTCGTAACTCAAAGCCAACTTGACCAATCTGCCTCAAAATTCAGTGGTTTGATAAGGCTCCAGTCCTGAACACATTGATATGCATAAAGTCCATAAATGTTAGAGCGCCACCTAGTGGCACCTGGAAATATAAAATAGCATGTTTTTTGCCTAGCCCTGGAGCTACATTTTATCTACATATCTGAAATTGTGGAGGCTGATGTAGCACCCTGAGACGTACAAAGAGTCTCTTGGACCCATAAGCGAAAGCCTACAGGAAGCACGGCCACCTTTGATTTAATGTGTCATTTCTCGCCAATTCCAGGCCTGCTGTTTGACTCAGATTTGTCCCAGGGCATTGGATCCAGTGACACCAAAATGGCTCCAGTATCATCTAGACAAGTAGCCCATCAAAAGTTCTGTGGCTGGTTTAACAAAATGTTCAACGGCCTTGTCACACCAGGTTGTTGAATTTAACCTTGGATTTTCTCTCGCCACAGACATTTGTGGTGCACTCATTCAGACATGCTTTGCACAATCAAGCTAAAAATGTAATCACTCATGTGCACACCCAGGCTGAACCCATAACTACAGATTCTAAGGCTATGGGTGCAGCTGACCTTACACAAGCCACAGCACATTTGGCATGGCGTCCACAAAATTAGTTTCTCTGAAATGCATGAAAATTGGTGTCAACATAGCTCACATCCCACCCCTGATCAAAAAAGTCAATCAGACCCATGCCCCATTTTGCACGCCACAGCTGCTGAGCCCCTCCCAACATACTGGATCGGCCGTGTATTGAAAGCAGAAGATGTAGGTTCCCCTAAATGAAGGGCATTGGGTAGAGAATATTCTGCAGCCATCATTCTGATCGAGCGAAGGCGCGGAAGGTCACCGAGCTTCGAGCTTGCGAGCCAGGGGTCGACGCGCGCCAGGTGGCGAGGGCCCGATCATCACCCCTTGCGGTTCTAATTTAATTTGATTTTTTTGAGCAAGTCTGTGGTGTTAACTAAGTCATCAATAACAAGGGCTCATGAAGTGACACAGGGTGACATAAAACTCAGAGAGAAGAGGAAGAAAGCAAGCACACTGATGGATTTTTAAAAAAAAAATTGTTTCAATGCATGTTCAACCTCCCCACCCCCACCTTTTTTTTTTTTTTTTTTTGTGTGTGTGTAAAGTCTATTCCACTTTTCTGGTAGACCTCCTGATATTGAGTTGTGACCATGGTGGTGTTCAGTGGATCTGACTGACCGGTTGTAACTTATAGGAACGGCCGTGTTAGGAGGCCAAAAGACGCCCGATGATAATTTCCCCGTCTCCGTGGAATGATTTAAAGTATGAGATTTCTCAGAATTTTGTACAGCTTGAACCTGTGGAAAAAGGTTATGGAACTAAGGCCAGTGTAGTCGGGTTTCGACCCGTTTTGAGGTGTTAATTTTGGGAGCAGTCACCAAGTCACTTTGTGTAGTCTCTCGAGCTTTTCCGTTTTCCTCTGTTGTAAATGATAAGCCCCCCCCCCCTTTTGAGCTTAGATATAAGTTGAACTTTTGTGGTGTGTGTGTGTGTGCTTTGCATCTCAAGTCTTTCTTCCTTTGAAAGGAGAGCTCACTGCAGTAATGGCGGTGTCCACTCATCGCGTCTGTCTGCGATTTGTCCTTTTTTTTTTCTTTTTTTTTTAAATGTAGTAGAACAGTTAATATATACATTTTATGAGAATTATTTTTCTTTTTCAATTATGCACCACTGTTCAAAGATTTTATATCCTAACTTTACAAAATTTACAACCTTTGTAATATTCAATGGTTTCTTTTAAAAAGACATTTTATGTAATGTTATTTTTAGTATTCTGTAATTAAAATGATGAAAATTACAGGTGCTATGCTATTTGTTTCGTTGTGTCGTGTTGTCTGCTGTGGTTCAGTCGTTTAATTTAAAAAGTTAGATAATCTGACATTTAAATATTAAACAGATTATTGGCTTAAACACATCCTGAAAACGAAGATTTGAGCCACTAAAGCCAACTGATTTTTGGATCTGATGCATGTACTGATTTATATGGAGTCAAAAAATAATTCTATCAGCTGATGTTCTTAATATACACTCACTGGACTCTTTATTAGGTACACCTGTCTCGACTTCTCCGTTAATGCAAATATAAAATTAGTTAATAACAAGATGAAAGGAAGAAAGGTTGGTGCACCTAATAAAGTGTGTTTGATAATAGAGATAATAGAGACTGGACTAATTGTGTCATTAAAGCTGAAATGTGGTGATTGGTCAAGCTGCCACAATTCTGATAAATCATCCTCTGGTTTCAGCTTCCTCAGTTTAAGCTCTTCATGTCGTGTTATTAATCAGAGTAAAGCAGCAAATGATTTCAAGAGTTCCTATACATACCCATTCTGTGAATATATAACAGACACATTTGGCTTTTTCTCCACATTTTATTGACTTAAAAAAAAACTGATTCTTCTGCTAATTTTTTGCAGTTCTTTGATCATTAGTCTGGAGAATGTCTTAAGTGACTTCAGCTTGCTTGTCCTCTTCAATTAAGAGCACAAAATCCAAATATACTCACTTTATTATAAAATCGTTAGATTTGAAGTAGCAATTTTCTTATTTGAAGTAGCAATTTTCTTAAGTGACTTGAACGGTAAACTAATAGCTGATTAATGTCCATAAGCTTTACAGTTGTACTCCCTGTGCAGCTCATGACAACTCTCCACAGTGCTCCTTATCTCCTTCTGAAAAGCAGCAGTTTACGGTCCCATGCAGTGCTGCCAAAGCTCTGGATTAGCTCCATGCCACAGTGTCTTTCCAGGTGCTCTCTGGCATGCTCCGCCACATCCCCTCGGATCTTCAGGGTCTTAAAGTGGTCAAAGTCAGAGCTGCCCAGCTTCCTCAGCCGCCGGGCCGCAGAGCGATAACACTTCCAGGGTTGGGCCTCCAGCAGGAGGTGCTGGCTCATGGAGGCCAGGTGAGAGAGCAGCTGCAGCAGGCCCGAGTCTCCATGATTTAAGTGGACCCACATGGTCACAGCCAGGCACAAACACAGGTGGAAGTGGGAGCAGCCGTGCAGGCTGAGGTAGTCCCGCAGCTGGTCAGTATCTTCAGTGATGTCCAGAGGGATGAAGGTGATTCTGCTGTGCAGAGGGTTGATCTCCTGCGCTCGCTCAACAAGGGTTTCATCCAAGTCGAAGCCCAGGAGATGAATTTCTTCCTATCTGACTCTTCTTCAGATGCAGGCTCAGGCACCAGATGCTTGTAGAAAGCTACACTCAGCTCCTGCCGTTCACAAGGTGAGAGGAAGAGAGGACGGCTGTTATGACCCAACCTGTTAAACTGTTTTTAAATGTCTTCTGTGGCTCTGAGGAAGCTTTTTAAAGAGATCATATCATCAGAATTTAGGTAATGAGTATGATCCCTTATTTTGAGGCCTCTGACAAGTCATTCAGCTTCAACAAACGGGGTATGAGAACAGAAATCTAAACTGAAATATTAGCCAGGATTATAAAATGGGTCCAAAGGCTAAAAATAGCATATTATATATGTATATACACACACACACATAATGCAGAAACATATGGAAAGCATTGCTTATTAAAAGTGGCCATTAAAGGGAAATGGAATCCAAATTATTAACACTTATGCATACAAACTACAAAGGCGGACTCACTCCCGAGTTACAGCCCACGTCCAGGATCAGCGTGGTCTCATCGCTGCATCCTAAATCCTCGAGCAGTGACGGTGGGATCAGACTCAGGCGGTTCTCTGGAGGATTGAAGGTGTAGTAATTTATGAAGTTACCGTAAGGAGCGGCGCCAGGATCGTTGATTTCATCACATACGCTGCTTTTCGAACATGTTGCCATTGTAATGAGTGCGCCTCCTAATTGACTCCGGGTAGAAAACAGCGCTGACCGATGACAAGGGTTTGTATTTGATTTAGTTAACGAATTATTTAAAGGTAGAATAAGTAAGTCCGTGTAAGTAAGATCGATTTTGCAAAGTACCTAAAGGGCTACACGTACCAGCATGTGACCCAATAATAATACATTTGTAAAAATAAATAAAATAAGTGAACAGTTTCAACCGTTGACAGCAGACTGTGCTAGATAGATAGATAGATACTTTATTGATCCCGCAAGGGAAATTATTGTGTAACAGCAGCGAGAAAAATACAGTCTACAGTAACTAAACATCAAAGTAAGAGTGCCAACGATGGGTACTAAAACTATACATATAGAAACAAAATGGGTAAAAAATAAAAACATTTTAAAAAATCGTACGTACAAAAGAGTAGCGCAAACCGCATTGATAAATAATGTAATATGTAATATATACACTATAAATCAGAATATGTACAAAAAGAATCCGGAAGACAGCAGCAAGAAGATATAATACAAAAATTGTGTTTTGGATCTAATGTCCTGTGACAGTGTTCACCTGTCACAGAAAGAAGAGTTATTATACAGTTTTATGGAGAACGGTAGGAATGATTTCCCGAAGCGCTCTTTATGGCAGCGAGGTTGAATCAGTCTGAGGGAGAAGGAGCTCTGCTGCCTCAGCAGTGTGGAGTGGAGTGGGTGAGGTGGGTTGTCCATAATAGAGAGCAGTTTGTTCAGTGACCTCCTGACCCTTACTGACTCAAACGTCTCCAATTTCTAACCTATGATTGTTCCACACTTACGAATCAGTTTGTTGATCCTGCTGGCATCTCTGGCACTGATGCTGCCCTCCCAGCAGACAACAGCAAAGTAGATGGTACTTGCAGTCGCAGACTGGTAGAAGATATCCAGCATCTTGCTGCATACATTAAAGGATCTGAGCTTTAATCATCCCCTTTCTATGCACAGCATCACTGTCCAGTCCAGTCTGTCATTCAGGTGAACGCCCAGGTACCTGTAGCTGTCCACCATTTCCATGTCCTCTCCCAAGATGTTAATTGGCTTAGTTTTATTCCTCCAGAAGTCCACCACCATCTCTTTTGTCTTGCTGACATTGAGAAAGAGGTGACTTCTGCTGGACCACTCCACAAATCTGCTCATCAGCTCCCTGTACTCTGACTCCTGCCCACACTTAATACACCCAACCACTGCAGTATCATCAGAGAACTTCTGCAGGTGGCATGTTTCACTGTTGTACTGGAAATCTGAGGTGTACAAGGCAAACAGGAATGGAGATAGAACTGTGCCCTGTGGTGGCCCAGTACTGCTAACCACCCCATCAGACAGGGTTCCGCCCAGCCGTACAAACTGAGGCTTTTCTGACAGATAGTCAGCAATCCAGGAGACAGCAGAAGTGGTGACACCCATCCTGAGCAGCTTGTCATTTTGTAGTGGTGTTTTATTTTGAGGTGGGTCTGGCAAAATTTAAGAACTACCCGTTTTTACTCCCGTTTGTGGCATATCGTTGTAAAAACTCCCGGTCAGTAGGTGGCGCTGTGCAGTTTTGGCAAATCATGAGAAATGTCCACTTTCAGTCCCCGTAGCTCACCTTATGAAAACGAGAGTTGTAGGATAGAAGCAGTGCTGACATTGAGAATCATAACGCTTCTTACGCAGTGTCAAAGAGTCTCAAAGGTAAGAAAAAGATAAAAGTGTTCGCCACGAGTGCGTTTTTCGGAGTTGTGTGTCGGTTGCTAATGTGTGCGCACGCAGTTTGTTATCTTAGTGACAGAAAATAAATCAGCAGCATGAAAACTGCCTAAGATGTCCCAGGTGGTCGTGCCAAAAAGCGATTTCCGGTATTTAAATTATTTTAAATCATTATAATGGCTGGTCTATAATCTGTCAAACATCTCTCTCTTGGATGATATCAGATCATCGGGTAGAATGTGTAATCAGTTTTTGCCAAAGTTGCTTTTATAATCTTTATTTATCCAAGTAAAAAAAAAAAAGGAAGTCTAATTGACCTTAAAAAATGTGTTTTTCGAGAGCGTTCTGTTGCAACAAATATAACCTAGCAGCTCTGTAAAGATAATTTAAGTGGCCAAAAATGACCGGATTGGTTCTAATGGAGAACACAGGTGGTACAATATCGCTGAGTCATATCGATACACTATATTGCCATAATTATTCGCTCGTCTGCCTGCACATGCATATGAATTTGAGTGACATCCCATTCTTAATCCATCGGGTTTAATATGATGTCGGCTCACCCTTTGCAACTATAACAGCTTCAGCTCTTCTGGGAAGGCTTTCCACAATGTTTAGGAGTGTTTATGGGAATATATATATATATATATATATATATTTTTACCATTCTTCTAAAAGGCATTTGTGAGGCCAGACACTGATGTTGGAGAAGGCCTGGCTCACAGTCTCCACTCTAATTCATCCCAAAGGTGTTTTACTGGGTTGAGGTCAGGACTCTGTGCAGGCCAGTCAAGTTCTTCCACAGCAAACTCGCTCATCCATGTCTTTATGGAGCTGCTTTGTCCACTGGTGTGCAGTCATGTTGGAACAGGAAGGGGCCATCCCCAAACTGTTCCCACAAAGTTGGGAGCATGAAATTGTCCAAAATGTCTTGGTATGCTGAACCAATAACAGTTCCTTTCACTGGACCTAAGGGGCCAAGCCCAACTCCTGAAAAACAACCCCACACCGTAATCCTCCCTTCACCAAACTTTACACATGGCACAGTGCAGTCAGAGAAGTACCGTTCTCTAGACTTGACCATCAGATTACTAGATGGTCTCTACTCACTCCAGAGACCACATCTCCACTCTTCTAGAGTCCAGTGTGCTTTACACCACTGCGTCTGACACTTTGCATTGCCCTTGGTGAGCTAAGGCTTGGATGCAGCTGCTTGGCCATGGAAACCCATTCCATGAAGCTCTTTACGCACTGTTCTTGAGCTAATCTGAAGGCCACATAAAGTTTGGAGGTCTGTAGTGATTGACTGTGCTGAAAGTTAGTGACCCTTGAGCACTATGTGCCTCAGCATCCGCTGACCCCACGCTGGTTTATGTGTCCTACCACTTTGTGGCTGAGTTGCCGTTGCTCCCAGTCACTTCCACTTTGTTATAATACCACTAACAGTTAACTGTGGAATATTTAGTAGTGAGGAAAATTTCACAGCTGGGCTTGTTGTACACCTGGCATCCCATCATGGTAACACACTGGAATTCACTGAGTTCCGAGAGTGACCCATTCTTTCATAAATGTTTGTAGAAGCAGTCTGCATGCCTAGGTGCTTGGTTTTACACACCTGTGTCCATGAAAGTGAGCGGAACACCTGAATTTAATGATTTGGATGAGTAAGTGAACACTTCTGGTAATATAGCGTAGTTTACGTTGTATCAGTGTTTTTTTTTTCCTGAGGTAGAGGATCTCTGCACTTCTTCCACCAGGTGTCTTGGAAGAGTTACTGACAATCAGGGTTTTTTTTTTCTCTTCTTCTTCACTATGTTTATATCTGTAACATAAAACATATACACCAAAAATAGCCTTTGTAAATGTGACTAAACGGACATATTTGTAATCTCATCAGAAATGAATCGATACTTCCAGTGGTACTTTTCAGAGTTAGAGGATACAAGGCATACACTGTTGTGTGTGAAATCCTGGGCCAAAGTGTACAATGGGGCTGATAAAAAATGTTTTGTTTTTTTTAAATCTAATACCAGGCACACATTATTAAAAAAAAAAAGTTTGAAGTTTTTTTTTTAGTTCTGAACACTTGGCCTGCCCAAATTTGATGCGCCACACAGTGAATGTTATCTTACCTTCCAGGAAGTAGAAAATGTCGATGCAGATGTTCCTCATATTCTTAAATTATAATGTGCAACGCGTTTCAAGTGTTCCTGGTGAATTGCAGATAATTATCCAAAGTACATTTTATCAGTAACACTTTCAAAGATTATCATGCATTGTTTTGTGCATCTTGGTTTGTTGGAAGTTATAGCTGCCATATAAACATGTTACGGATAAATACCCTTCAGATTCACACTACTTTGATAACTGATGCAAAAATCAGAGGTTGAAAACCAAGGTGCTGAAAAATCCTCTGGTGACTTGCAGCTTTGTAAGCGTCACTGGTTCATTTGAACCACTTCTGAACCTGCTTTGATCTCCTGTTCTTGGTTCATTCAGGATCCCCAGCATGGTGACCAGAAAGAGGCTGGCAGACATCGGCTATCGGGCGTTTTCTGCCTCGATGATACTGCTGACGGTGTATGGGGGCTACCTGTGTGCGATGCGGGGGTACCGCTACGTACAGAAGCAGAAACAGCTGAAACTGGCAGCAGAGAACCAGGAAACTGAAGTGATCAAAGAATGAAATCGGTTCTGCTTTTTGCACATGTGGACGTTTCTTATTCCTCCTCATCTTTGTCCAGCAGCGAATCATGATGTTTATTCTTTCCAGGATGCTTGTGTGATTTCATTGAGGGCACAGAGCCCTTATAAATATGTTTTATAAAGCTTCACCAAGCAAATTAACCAAGAACATATTATTTGCATCAGTGGCTGGTTTCAAATTCATTCTGAGCAGCACTGTTTCAGGAATAAAGATGGATGTAATTGTTTGTATAGTATATTAAATGCCTTCAGCTACAGTGTGTAGTGTAATATATTGAAACAGGACTCCAATAAGAGACATCTCTCAGCATCAGAATATATTTGGAAAGACATTTTTAAGGCACTCAAGTAGAAACATGATACCATGATACCTTTAGTATTGTCCTCATACCTGGATTTCTCTGACAGTGACATCCAATAATTTCATCCACATTTTGGTCTCATTTGTAAAAAAAAAACAAAAACAAAACACATGCACAAAAAAGTCAATCTCTCACAGCATTGCCAAAAAAAAAAAGGTGGTAAAGGGTTAATTCACAATAAACTGCAGAAGGCAGACATGTTTAAGTGCATTTCCACTCACAGCAGATGTCCTGCTTTTAAAAGCTGATAAAACCACAGCTATAATAATGCGTTTATGTTGCTATGTCTGCTGTGACGGGTCTGCCCTGCGCCGCCTGGTATGAATTAACCTTTAGAAACACATGATCAAGTTCATCTGACCAATAAAACTGGGAGAGAACTTTGAATCCAAAAAACATCTGAAGCACAGGATAAATCCCAACATTTGTAAAATAAGGCTATGTAAATCACTTGCTTCCACCAACTTCCATTTCATCGCAGCTTTTACGCGTCGCCTCATCACACGATTTGGTGTTTGCGTGTCCATCATCATCACCACCAACATTTGAATCTGTGGACTCGCCGTCAGTGTAATGTGTGTGAGAGAATGTGGGAGCGAGCCTTGCGCGTCAGGGGAATGTCGAAAGACAAACAAAGCTCTTGGAGACATAGAGAGGGGACCGACTGCAGGGGGCTTCAGGCCCCACGTCACCAGCTGTTGTGGTTCTGAGCTCGGGCTTTGCTAGCAGCACAGTGGCCATTAGTGCCATTTTCTCCCTTGGGGAGACGAGGGGAAGTTTTGAGGTTTTCCGTGGGCACGTCTGACTCGTCTTCAGAGCTGCTCTCTACGTCACTGCGGACATCATTGCACACCTACGGAGACAGATGACAGGATGACTTTAATAAAAAAAAAAAATGCTTATTCAGTGTTACAAACACTACAGCAGACTGAATGTGGGTCATTTTGTATGATTTATGAAGCTGATGTGTTTAGCAACATCACAGACATGTTCATTGATTTTACTGTTACAACAATACCATGGCATCTTATACAGGGCAGTGACAAAGTATTTGCCTGATTTCTTAGTTTTCATTTAAGCTTTTTTTGAGCCATTCAGAGGTGGATTTGCTTTTCTGATCACTGTGCTGCTGCATAACCTGAGCGCACTCGAGCTTCAGGGCACGAACTGATGGCTGGATCTTCCCTTTCAGGATTTTCTGGTAGACAGCAGAATTCATGGTTCTATCAATTACAGCAAGTCATCCAGGTCCTAAAGCAGCCCCAGATCATCACACTACCATGTTTGACTGCTGGTATGATGTTCTTTTTATGAAATGCTGTTTGTTTGTTTTTTTATATATATACCAGGAGCAACGGGGCAGATCTTTTTTGGGAAATGTGAGCAGTGGTGTCCACCACTGTTCCAAGTTTTCTCCGTTTGTGGATAATGATTCTCACTGTGGTTTGCTGGAGTCCCAAAGCCTTAGAAGTGGCTTTGTAATCCTTTCCAGACTGATAGATGTCAATTACTTTGTTTCTCATCTGTTTCTTTAGATCGTGGCATCATGCGTTACTTTTTGAGATCATTTAGTCTACTTCACTTTTTCAGACAAGATCTATTTAAGTGATTTCTTCAACAGATGTGGCAGTAATCAGGACTGAGTGTGGCTAGCAAAACTGAACTCAGCTTTCCAAAAAAAGAAAAGAAAAAGGTGATTAATCACAGTTAATTCATGATTTAACAAACGAGGGGCAATTATTTTACAAAAAACAGATGCTGCACTCTCAACAAATAAGATTATAACCTTGTTATCAGTGCAGACTCAGTGTTGGAGGGCTTTACAACAGACTTGCACTTCAAGTTAGTTTGCAGTGAGCGGGTGCAGGGAGAGGGTCTGGGAACGTGGTCTCACGGTGTTTAACTCAGTGAGCGACAAATAAAGAGTTACGTGGAGATGCTTCATATTAAAGTCTGGTGGTTTATCTTTACACACTATTTGCCACAGGGTGGTGGTGTGGGACAGTTTCGACACACTCCTCACTAATGAGAAACAGTAGGACATACCTGACATTCATTACACTTTTACCACATTACTTATCATTTACAACTCTCCTCTTACTGCTGGCTTTGAATTTAGTGCAAGAACTACTTCATCAAAATCCACCACAGCTGCAGCTACGAGTCTTAATGCAAATGAACAGGACAGAGGATTTGTGAAAGGAATCACAGCAGAGGGAGTGAACAGAAACTTACAGCCAAACACAGAGAAGTTGTCAAGCAGACAGAGCAGATGCAGAGAAGCATGAGAGCAGCGGAGGAGGGTTCATTGGACAAAGATAGACAGAAAGACAGGATCTCCCCCTCTCAATCCAGAGGGAGAGGAAGCAAACTGGGTCTGCAGAGAGAATGAGACAGTGGGATGGACGGGGAGGGAAAAAGACAAGAGGCAGCAAAGGCGTTACTAAAAATAGCCGTGGTGTCATCTTGTACATTTCAATAAGCATTCTGTAATCACAGACACATTTCTGACTGGTATTATTTTTCATTTAAAGATCTTTTTTGCTCCTCCAACGCTCCGTCTACCTGTCTGAGGGGCAAAACTCTGAAAAGTGCTTTTATGTTGATGCAAAAGTTTCGAATAAACAATTAGGAAAGAATAGATGTGAGACTTGTTTGTTAACCATTGCTAAGACACTAAACTCAAAACCAGCTAGTTAGCAGGAAAACTGTAACACAATTGTAAATGTGCAGCCCAGTGTGTGTGTCTGCTACAGTGAAGTGAAACAGGTGTTTATACCTTTTAACAAAATCATTATAACAGGTGACAAATACACTTTTTTTCCCCGCTTGTGCAGGAAGAGTTTGGTTGTGTTGTATAGTCTCTGGGGTGTCACTGCTGACAAGCTGTAATGGGTACTTTGCATTATTCCCTGACATTTTCATTTAACTAAAAGCAGGTCTGTTGATAATGAAAATCATCATGATGGGCCTTAAATGCAACACAATGTGTCTGTGTAGGTTTTCAGTCATCCAGGGCATGGTAGTCTCTGGAGCTTGAAAAGGGAAAGTCCAGTTGCCCTTTTCAAGCTCCAGAGATTATACAACACAATCAAACTCTTCCTGCGCAAGTGAAAAAAAAAAAGTGTATTTGTCACCTGTTACAATCATTTTGTTATGCGACATCTCCAAAGGTCATGAGCAATTTTAAAATATACTTTCACTACCCACTTTGTTTGGTACACTTGCTCAACTGCTCGTTTATGCAAACAACCAACCAGCCAATCACATGGCAGCAACTCAGTGCAACTAAGCATGTAGACATGGTCAAGACAAGCTGCTGAAGGGCAAAACCAAGCATCAGAATGGGGAGGAAAGGTGATTTAAGTGACTTTGAATGTGGCATGGTTGTTGGTGCCAAATAGGCTGGTCTGAGTATTTCACAAACTGCTGATCTACTCTGACTTTCCTGCACAGCCGTCTCTATGCTCCAAAGAGAATGGTCCAAGAAAGACAAAATATCCAGTGAGGAGCAGTTCTCTCTTCGTTAATGTCAAAGGTCAGAGGAGAATGAACAGAGTGCTTGCAGCTGATAGGAAGGCAAAACAGAAACTCAAATAACCATTTGTTACAACCAAGGTATGCAGAAGGGCTAAATGCACAACACATCGAACCTTGAAGCAGATGGGCTACAGCAGCAGAAGACCACATCGGATCCCACTTCAGGTGCACCCTGCCTTGCATCAACAGTTACAGCTGCTGGTGGAGTAATGGTGTGGGGAACATTTTCTAGGCACACTGAGCATTGGTCAAATACCCCAGCCTAGTTGAGTACTGCTGCTGACCATGTCTACACTTTTATGAGCATTGTGTACCCATCTTCTGATGGCACAAATCTCAAATCATCTCAAACTGGTTTCTTGAACATGACAGTGAGCTCACTGCACTCAAATGGCCTCCACGGGCACCAGATCTCAGTGCAATAGAGCCCTTCTGGGACGTGCGGATTCATATCATGGACATGCGGTCGACACGTCTGCACCAAGTGTGTGATGCTGTCATGTAAACAGACCAAAATCTCAAGACGAATGTTTCCAGCATATTGTTGAATCGATGTCATGAAGAATAAAGGCAGTTCTGAAGGTGGTCCAATCCAGTACTAGCAAGGTGTACCTAATAAAGTGTCCAGTAAGCGTATGTTCACATAATAGGTTGGAGTTTTTTTTTTTTTTTTAAACAAATAGTTTCTCACAACTGACCTCATTTAATCTACCTATCAGAAATCTCCTTGTGACCCACCTTGCCTCGCAGGATGGCTTTGATGGCTATACGGGTTATGAGGTAGGACCAGATGATATGCAGCACTTGGAGGACCACAAGTAAGAAGTTGAAGAGCCACCAGGATGGAAATGGCCCAACTATGGACCAGCTCTCAAACATAGTTGAGTTCAGGACCCTGTATAGATTTAAATATTTAAAAAGGGGGGGGGACAGATGTGTGAAGACTAGTTACATTATACAATCTCTTATACACAAATGCAAATATAATTTTAACCACAGGTTTAACCAGTACTCTTAAAATTCGGCTTAATTTAACATACAAAGTGGAATCCATGCAACTATGCAGGTGAGTAACGCAGATCTATAATAATATCACTCGAGTGGTCGGTGAGGTCGTGTCTTCCTTTACATCCACCCGAGTGACAGGAGGTTGTCAACAAACCCACATCCCCAGCACAGGTATGGATTTCAGCCCAGGTAGTCGCAGCGGCAACACTAGCTTTATCACTCATCCAAACCAAGACACTGAATATAGCTGCTCAGGTTACTTTCGCCAGTGACAGGTTCCCTATTGTCTGTCTGACTGTCTCTCTTTCTGGAAGTTGAGTTGAGCTAACATCCAGGTCTCTGTCGAGGAATAGCCGTCATCCAAACAGCTGCCTAAGCCTTAATGTCAGCACACAACTGAGTTCTGGAGCCGAATGAAAATGATGTCCTGGAAAAGGATTCATCTGATTCAGTTTCATATTATAGTTTTATTTTAACAGGAGCCTATGGTGGGTTTTTTTTATTCTCAGGTCACCAAAAATATATTTAAGAACTGCAGTTTAAGTGCAGCCTGTGTGGCTGTGACCAGTGCTTCTAATTACACCTGTCAGCGTTGTATTGAAATTACAGGTATCTGAAAAATCACAGCAGATTATCGTCTTTTTTTCACTTTAAGCTACAAGAACAAAATACACTGAAGCAACTTATTATTCACAATGCACAAGAAGCAGATAAAAATAAACAGATTAGTTACAAGATTCAATCTGAGAATGCTAGTGTACTTACCATATTGGATATATAACAAGCCGTGTAATAAAGAATACCACGCTAAACACAATGAAGAGGAAGTCACACAAGCGTTGGTACTTGGCATAATTGGCCATTTTGGCTGCCTGTTTAAACAGGAAAAAAAAAAACAAAACATGAGAAATAAAACTTTTTTTAAGTTCTGTGCGCTGCAAACTGTATCATACAATCAGCTAAAAGGATGTTAATAAAAAAAGAAAAAAAAAAGACATCAGTTCCAATTCATCTCCACAGTTTAGGAGCCCAGCTGACAATAAGCAAAAAGGCTGCAAAAACAATAAAAATCCTTAAAGGGAACGACTGAATGGAAACGCCAAAGCTGCTCAACTACCAGCGGCAGTCGTATCTTACTCTGCCTACCATAATATTTTCTACTTGTCTTGACTATTTCATCATAATTCCCTCCTCAGTGTCATATGTGCTGGAAATTGGCACGAGCGTCCACCTTATCAGACCTACATTCCTTTTGTGTATGTTACAATGGCAAAATGTAAATTTAAACAGCTAATCTAAAAATATTTTGGCATGCTATGCCCTGGTGATTTCAAAAGAGTTTCCAAGGAATGAACACTTGTAGCATGCAAAAAAGAAAAGGGGGAGAAGCTTCCTGACACCACCGTGTCTGACTGACCTCTAGCAAGAAGTCAGAAGTGTCGTGGACACACAGCACGAGGCTTCCCACTCGCGCCATGTTGTTGACATAAGAAAAGCTGATCAGACCGACTGTAGCGAGGTGATGGATGAACATGATCAGGAAATCCTAGAAAATAATTAAATAGAATCATGAGTTAGAGTACTGTATATGCATTTGTCTGCCTACCACTTTCATACTGAATGGTCTCAACAACCTTGGAATGAATTTTAAAATGTGCCCATGCCACCTTTTGGATCAACTACATCCTGAACTTCATCTAATACCATCATTAGGTCAGTATTTTAAGCTGTTGAGTATCTGCAGGCGGACTAAATACCAAGCAATGACCCTGTCAGCTCGTTCTCAGTGCTAACTACTAAATGTTTGCATGGTAACACACAAAACATAGGTGATACGCATTATGCAGCAGCAACTTTCTTCATAAATCTAAAAAGAAACACAGTAAACAAACGAAAATACTAAACAGCAAAACAGTCAAGTGATTTAAAGTGGACCTATTATGCTGCGTTCCAGCTCAATATTTTCACCCATAAACTATACTGGAGTAATTCTGCACAGTTTCAAACGTTTCAAAATAGCTCTCGCTCATCCAGTACTGTGCTTGGTGCAGCCATCAGTTCATCGGCTTTCTAAAATGAGCCGTTTTAGCTTGTTCCCCTTTAAGGCCAATCCCTTTTTAAGCAATCCTTCCCCTGATTAGCTGCCCCTTGTTAAAGAAAAGAAAGACAGCCAATGGGGCATCTATATTTACTATTTACTGTCACTGTTAACCAAGTGTGTGCTTGTAGAGAGTTGTTACAGAATCCAAGATAAATGCACAGCTATGGTTATAAAAAAAAAAAAAAAAAAAAAAAACAGGCACACAACAGAGGCTCTTTCAGTGCATACAGATAATGTAAATGGTAAATGGACTGGTACTTATATAGCCCTACTAATTTTGAGCCACAGCCACAGTGGGGTGTGTGTGTGTGTGTGTGTGGGGGGGGGTTGCTTGTTTTTTTTTTCTTTTGGCCCAGGTGGAACAGCAGGTCGTCTACCAATCAGAAGGGCAGTAGATCGATCCCTTACTCCTGTGGTCAATGTATCCAAACATCGTTGGGCAAGATACTGAACCCCGAGTTGCCCCAGATGCTCTCGAGTGTAAACATATGTATGTTTAGTTATAAATATGCTGTATTGTATGAATGTGTGTGTGACTCGGTGAATGAGACTTAGAAGAAAGTGCTTTGAGTGCTCAAATTGTGTAATAGAGTAGAAAGGCGCTATATAAGTACCAAACCATTTACTATTGAGGTCATCTGTGGTCACCGGTGAGGTCACTTTTCTATTGAAGAATGCCGTCTTGTGCTAACAACTAAAGTGCCTTCAGGATGCCCATAATAAACTAACCAACCACAAGGAAACTCATCTGTACGTGGTGTAGATTTCAAACAACTGTCAGTTTGTCTAAAAGCAGCCGCCCTAGCACATTCACCCCAACAACATTCTGTAAAATCTCCAAAAGAAACTAAAAATTTGAAATCCCATTATCTGCAGGTAACTCTTGCAGTGGTTGGTGTATGTGTCTAAACTCAAATAGATGTTTCCAAGCCTTAGGGAAAAAATAAATAAATAAATAAAGGCTTTGATGTCCATTACGGTTTGCCAATGAATATACTGGCAAAAACCAGGCCTGTTGGAATAATGTCATCCGGACTGAGAAATCAAAGATAAAGAGGTTTGGCATCAGTGACGGCTGACATGTTTGGTGGGAACCAAAGAAAGCTTTTAAAGAGAGAAACCTAATACCCACTGTGAAACACAGAGGTGGAATTGTTATGGTTTGTGGTCGCTTTGTTTAATGACCCGACTGTAGTTTATAAGGAGGATGTAAAAACCAATACTCAAATCAAGCAGGTGCTGATTGCATGATTGGTGGGATTTGTTATGTGTTTTTAAGCTTCAGATTCTACACAACAATTAAAAAAATAAAGCCTTTCATATCATACAAATACAAAGGCCAAAAATTTTTTCAGTTCAACTGTAAGAACATAGAAAGAACTGGCAAGTTGAGCCCCAAAAAGAGCAAAGTTCAGTATCTACTTGCCAACACAGCTGTGGAAAAAAAACTGACAGAGAGTAAAGAGACGGTTAAAACTCAACTAAACTAATGTGAGACTCAGTGGCAGTGACAAATTCAGTCAGCAAGACTTGGACATAGAGAGAAGATGCAGGTAAAAGATTAATAATACAGGCAAACACACAGGCAGGGACCTGAGAGCAATGCTCAAGCAGAAGACATGTATCATGTAAATACTTACACAATATTTTTGTGATACGAAGAAAAGGTAGTGAAAAGAACAAGACAAACCTGTTGGAATTTCCTGTGTGAATAAAAAGGTGTTTAACTTGATAAGCACAAATCTACTGAAGCAATTAGCTGAGTGGGAGCAAATATGGTTAATTAAATTAACCGGATAGGAAATCTGGCGAGGCTGCTAAATTAAAAACACACGCCAGACATTTGTTCTTTAAAAAAAATAAATAAATAAAAATGTAAATCATTAAAGCAACGCACCAACAGCTGTAACAAACTCCACCTCCCATTCACTGATATTCTTTGGAATTTCTGTAATTCTAACAGACTTAGGGCTGCTCTAGCCTGCAATCACATGACAGTTGGGTGCCTTCGTGCTGAAAATGCAAGGCATTCAGACTGAGCAGCATCAGCTTCACCCTGCCCCCTCCCAAAAAAACCCAAAGAAAAATCTAACACATGTGACTCTGCTTAATTAAAACCGTAGGAGTTTGGAATAAAGCAAAGTCACAAGTACAGTTTAATGTTATTTTATATGCATACATGTGAAAACCACTGCATCATACACACACCCGTTCTCATTTTCTCTGCCAAATGAGGAACAAAAGACATATTGACCAATGCTAAACGGAAAGCTGCCACTGTGGAATATCTAGTGCGATCTGAGCTAACAAACACGAGACCAGCGTTCCTCTCACCTTCCTTTTAATGTCAGTGAACTGGGAGAACATCAGTGACCAGTAGAAGGCCAGTTCTGTCACATAGTAGTGATAAAGACCTGGAGTCATGACCTAAAGAGACAGAGAGCAGAAGGACGTTTGAAATGAATAAAAGTCTCATTCAAAGTGCTGGTTTTAAAACAAGCTCTGCTGGAGACAGACACCCAGTCACCACCAGTCGCTGTGTTGCAAAACATCCCAGTGTACATCCTGATCTCTACCCAGTGAATCACAATGAGCACTGAACTGCTTCCTGCCAGACAATTAGTGCCAACCAGAGTTATTATAGTTTTTGTTTTTTTTCTAATCATTTTTATTTTGCTTTGGTTTATTTGTCATCAGCTCAGTTTAGTTTCCAGACTGGGTTTCATATTTCACTTAAGGCTTTTCATTATTAGTTTTCATCTTTTTATTTGCTGTTTCATGAAGTTGATCGGTAAGGGGTGTATTATTCAGAAAAGATATGAGGACACAAACAGAAGGCAGTTGACTTTAAAGTCATGTAGACGTCACAATGCACATTTGCACCAAAGCCTCATCAGGCTGGCTGTGATAACAATTTATCCAATCTGACAAAGACATTTCCTGCACATTTATTTTACTAAGTTCACAATATTGTTTCAGTTTTTTTTATTTCAGTTAATTAAAAAGTCTTTTTATAATAAAATAAAAAATGAAAACTACCCCCCCCAAACTAGAAATGAAATAATAGTTTTGGTGCCGACTGATAAATTCTATTTCAAATGTGCAGTAAGAGATAAGAAAAGTAATATTCTTTTAGTTTATATGCATATGTCATGCATTCACTTTCGGGACTTGATCTTGTAACCTTAACCCTTGTTCAATAAAAGCTTGCTCAGCTTAGGCTATTTAACACTTGAGGTCTATGTTAGCAGTGAACAGCATTAGAGCAGAAGAGCTCACAAGAGCCATATTGTGCAATAGCATTTCACATGGTAGAGTTTCCTCATGTCAGGCCTACTGCCACTATGGTTTAAATTTACACAATCACTTAAAAAAAAAATTAAAAATCTGCATTCTGTAGTACATGAAGGTTTAAATTAATGTATATATAGTCATCCTTTATATGTAGTAATGTAGTTCCCAAAAAAATAGGGGAACAAGGAAAGAGAATGTTTTATCTAATCCCATGAATTCAAACAATATATTAATTTATGCACAGATTAACTCATCTATCCATCCATCGATCTTTTTTTTTTTTCCGTATAATTTTCCACAACAGTTTGATAATCAGACATATTAAAAGGGAAAGATAACATGCTATAAAGTGTACGGCAAATTTCCAACAGCTTGTTGCTTAAATTCTTAAAAGTCTCGTTTCAGCGGTTTTGTTGATCCGGCCAGCCAACCAGAACAGAAGATCTGAATGAAGTAGTAGCTTTAATCTCAGCATAATGTGGGAATATCAACAGAAAAGCAACATCTACGAGCTATTAATAGTGGTCAGGCTGCTTTTTATGACACATTATTGTGTACTGAAGGTCAGAGGTGAAGTAAAAGCAAACAGATACTGACAATGTTTCTGTCTGAGGGGGGGGGGTGGCAACATTAGCCATGTTCAGATAAGGAGCTATCTGTGCATCCGTTTATTTAGTGCACCTGTTGAAAGAAAACGCAGCACAGTCCAATCACCAAGAAATAAACAGCTTATTCTTCAAACTGTTGCTTCAATTTTGGACTTACTGCTATGGTTATCATTGCTCGTGTAATGGACTGTATTGTAGATTTAGGCACGGATTAGAGATGCCACATACCTGGTAAGGGTAACCGTACCAGCAATGCCGTGTATCCCACATCCAAGGGGACTAAAAATAAGTAAAGACAAAAGCACGTTACTTAAGAAAACATTGCCAACGCCACTATCTATTGACCTAAAGCCTGAAAATCAAATAATGCTGGTGAATAAACTGTAAATAACCTCACTGTATCAAAGCTTCATTGTGGGTGTGCTCACCTGCCACAGAAACTGGAACCCGTACGTAAATATAAACAAATAAAATGTAAATCTCCACCTAGAGGCAGAAGAAAAGAAATTGACCATTTTAACCAAAACACACACGCACACACAAATCTAAAGTAATGCTAAGCACTACAATACATGCATCACCTCTGACTCTAACTCCAATGTAACCTGATTCTGAATCTGAATATAAATTAAATTGCAGGTCAAAAAACAACAACAAGGTCTTGAAGAACCAGGCAAATAAATAACCAAATGAATGAATAAATAAATAAATCATGCTTCGCCCATACAAAAAAGCAAACAAATCCACAGTTCACTTAAGCCATAAGAGAGGTTAAAGATGAGCACGGTAGGAGTTAACTCACATGCTCTCGCAGAACTTAGTGTGCGTGCTAGGTTTATCTTGGTTCCTGCGCTGTCTGAACCAACGCTGGACCTTTCGCACCTCCCAGTCCAGCTGCTTGGATAGGCCATCCAGATGGCGCGAGTCTGGATTCTTTCATGACAACAAAGAAAAAGTAAATAAATAAGCAGCCTGAGAGAAATGAAACATGTTTGGTCATTTTATAAATCCAGCCCATTTATTATTGACGGGTTTTTTTTGGCTAATAATTAACTTGAGCTTAAATTTGTGAGACTCGGAAGTTATCAGACTGAGATCACACCGGGTTATTAGGATATTTGCCAGAAGTTGTAACAGCTTGCTACATGAGAATTAGGATCTTCTGGCAGCTGGTCCAAAACACAGCAAGTTTTACTGCATCCACCCCGCTGCCCTGAACATGCAGACGCTGCACTGTCTGCTTAAGGCGCCATTTACAGAAAGTGAAAGACAAAAATGCTAATAGGGAGAAATGTTTTTGTTTAACACCTGCATATAATGACAGACAGGTATTGTATTGGTCTTGTTGACTGTACAGTGCACCTGTCATTACAACTTATGATACGATATCTTCGATGGATTTCCAAGGATTCCCAAAGTTAATTTAAAAAGTCAAGCACAATATAAGTGGGTTATTTTTTTTTTGAGGATGGACATTCCTTTTATTCAGGGGTGGGTAATTAATCTTCCCAAGGGCATCTTGGCAAAATTAATTGCCCATCCCTGCAGTAACTTAAAAACTACAAATTCTTATACACCATGAGATATTTTTTAAGTTCCAGCCTCTTCCGCAATAAGGTCAATTTGAAGACATCAGTCAGGAACATGAAAAATTATATCAAAACTACTAAAAAGCCACTACTTGAGCCACTTTTAACATTAACACCACCAACTTTGCAGTCATGTGTCAATCTTGATTTGAAAGGTAATGTGAATGACTCAGTAATAATATCTAACAGTACTGACGCTACAGCACAAAAATGTGGAAATGTTTAAAAGGGGGGTTAAAAAAAAAAAAAAGCAATGAAGACCTTTGTAATGGATGTAAACACTTTCTCCAGCACTGCATTGGGCTGAGCTCTTTTTCCAACACCCGGCTGAATGTGGAGACTTTGGGCACAGGCACTGGCAATAAATCTGTGACAGAGATGAAAGATGGAGTCACTTTCTGTTGTTAAGGCATGCACACAAACCATTTAAGATAAAGACATACGCAGACAAATCTGACAGGATGTCTAAATATCTTTCAATCCTTTATCAGATAACTTTGTTCATGGTTTAACGACTGAGTAACACAGTATATAATGTGTTAGATGTGTACTCTTATTCTCCCCAGAATAAGAGTCTCAGTCAAGAGTTTCTTTGTTGTAGAAAGTCAGCTAAGTAAACATACAATGCACAGCAATCAGGCCTCCATTTCATTTGGGTCAGCCCCCCACCCCCCACCCCTATCCCCACACACAGCTTCAGGTTAGGTTTGAATATATTCAAAAGTAATTTACATACAAATTATCTGTGTATCTCGTCCATCTCTGCTGTGTGCCACGCATTTTCAGTGGAGAAACCACTGAAAATACCTGTACAAACCCTTCCTGCAGGTGTGTTCTGCATTATAACTCAACTGTCGCTTTCAGCAGGGAAACAGTTGACCGTGAATGTCTGACTAAAATTAGGAAATACTAAAGTCATGTGGTGGCTCAGCAG
>JAMQGT020004954.1:0-93070 GCA_024447675.2 Pterophyllum scalare | reverse complement strand
ACTAATTGCTGCTGCAGGATAATTTCATATGGCTATTATTATTAAGCTTATCAGTAAACAGCGCTCCCGACTGCTCATATTACAATTTGACCAACCCACTGCAACAGCTGTCACACCAGTCAAGACCTGTACACTAACCTGTTTTCCCGGTTGCCAGTGACACATATTCAGTGGATAAAAAGATCGGTCAGCACTTTTTCACAGTGACATCTAAAGCTTAGCCTGACCCCCAAAATGTTCAAACAAAAAGTGAACTTTGAAACAGCATACGTAATGAATGAAGGTACACATAAACATCACCATTGTTGATGTAAATTAGCCTTTATATATGTAGTGTTTCCATGTCCACTTTAACCTCAGTGTGGCTGTAGCAGACCCCTGAATGGATCTGTGAGTCATGAAGCAGATGGCTCTGTGTGTGTGTGTGTGTGTGTGTGTGTGTGTGTGTGTGTGTGTGTGTGTGTGTGTGTGTGTGTGTGTTGTTGGAGTCCCTCTGTGGCAGGCAGGACACATTCGGTTCATTTCCCATTCAGCAGTAGAACATTAGAAAACAGTAGCATCATCTGGAGTCCACTGATGGGCGTGACTTCTTCAAAACAACTTTCTAGCATCAGTAACATACTATGTTATTACTATGTAAACAATATGAACATATTTTAGACTTAATTTACTTATTATTCTTTAACTTATTTTAAAATATCTGGATAGCACAAGTGTTTGAATCAATCCTAATAAATCTGGTGGGATAAAAGTGTAGCTGTCAGACTTTTCATCTCAGTGAATATTTCTGAGCTGCTGATCTGTTTTACTTTACATCAATTTTGAATCTACACATTTAAGTAGTTTAAAAAGACCTGAGTGGAAACACCAGAAATGTGTTCAAATGTTGCAAAAACCTTTTATGCATCATTATTAAAACAGTAATCTGACTAAATTTATGGCTTGGTGTATTACATGTACTAATGTCCATGGAAGTGCTCAGGCTCTCTTTACATTCTAGTAGCATTTTACTTATATGTTCACAATGTTCTCTAGCTTGCAATGTTCAGTAATACACGTTGATACACACAGTCTATGGTTGCCTTTCACAAGCCAAGCCAAGTAAGCTAGCTTAATTTATAGCATTCCACCCTCTTGTGCAAACATTGTAACATCTCGCTCTAAAAACAAAGATAGCAAAGGCCACATTACGGCTTGAAGGGTGAATTTAAGGGTGAATCTGTAAGCACAGGTGGAGGCTCAATCTGACAAATCTTGATGATCTGGCCAAGGAAGGAATCATAAGAACATAAATGAAACCTTATTCCAGTATTGAAAAAAGCTGGAAAAAACCCCAGACAGAAATGTTTATAAACCACCAAACAGCTGGTCACATTTGTTTCCCTCCCTGCTCATCTTGTCGGATCTCATTATGACAGACACAGCTTCACTGTTGTGCAGGCTGACCCAGCTGGGACGCACTAAATCATTTAAAAATAAATCCAGCGGGGGAAGAACAGGACTGGGTATTATTTCTTCAAACACTGACTGAGGTCCTTCAAGGCAACCAGTTCAAATGTGTTGGGTATCCATTCATGGACATGAATGAAGCTATATCCATTAACCCAGACAACAGAGACAGAACACAGCCACGAAGCACTGGATTCCGGAAGAGCGAAGAAAGAAAATGGGCTCGGAGTGGAGCTGCAATTACCTACATACATATTTCATTTGTTATATGGAATTGGACTGGTGATTATATCAAGTCAAGTCAAAGTTTCTTTATTGTCAATACCACATATGTGAAGAGACGTGGGAGGGGATACTCTCCAATACCGAAGAATATATTAGGGATGCCAGAGGCAAATTTACACAGTATAAAATAATTCACAGATATTATTTCACCCCAACAAGACTTAATAGAATGGGCTTACTTAATAATGCTTTACGTTGGAAATGTGGGGAGATGAGGGGTACCCTTCTACACGCAATGTGGGACTGTACAAAGGTTCACCCCTTGTGGGAAAATGTTATTGAGTGCAAAGGTGAATGGTTGAATTACAAACTTCCCCAAACGCCAAGATTGTGTCTCCTTGGAGACAAATCTATGGCGCCACACCTAAACAAACTTAAGTTTAGCATACTAAAGTCTGGTTTAATGACGTGTGCCCGGATAATTCTGAGGTGTTGGAGGGACCCCCAAGCTCCTACGCTGAATATGTGGAAAAGTCAGATGCATGTGAGAAAATGTTGGGGAGACTGAACGTGCAGGAACATACAAGCACTGAACAATGGGACAGTTTAGGTATACATATACTAAGAGGAAATATCCCCAGAATGTGGACTTGGACATTGCCCTGGAAGATAACACATTTTATTATTTGTAGAAGCATGTTGCTATATGAACTGCTATGCCTGTGTTTTTTTGTTGTTGTTTTTTTTGTGTGTTTTCTTTTGGTATTATGATGTTTGATTTAATTATGTAAAGATAAAAAACCCAATAAAACTTTGAATAAAAAAATAAATAAATACCACACAGGTGCAGGACATACAGAGGATTGACCTCAGAGCTGAGGTGGAACGGTGTAAACATACATCTAAATCTGAATTTGTACAGTATGGTGCTTTTCTATGCCCATTGTGTACTTTTACATTACAAGCCATACAATCACACAGGCATTCATATGAAGCAATCTTCATTTTATGCACTTTTTAATGTTTTTATCCATCACACACTGGGGATAATTTGGGGCGTTTGCCCACGGACACTTCAAAAAGGAGACTGAATCCTCCGATTAGTAGATAACCCACTCTACCTCCCGATTCAAAGCCACCCCAGAGGGCAGGGAATCAATCAACAAGCTCACCGGAATACCGCGTTTCATAGGTAATGCAAATTGTAATTCCCAATCCCTGCCGCACATGAGATATTATAGGTACGCGTCTACCGTTTGCCATCTACTCAGTGGTATATCATACCTATTCTGAACTTGAAGAACATGACTCCATATTAAAATTATGAAAAACAAAACTAATATTAATTGTTAAGCAAAAACAGAAAAATAACAATAAAAAGATTTTAAAAAATGAAAACTAGTATAACTCTGAAAAAAGAAGTCACAAATGGTGTCCCCGATTTTCTTACAGTTATGTCTGCTTTTACATTACGATGGTTCATAGTGTTGGCGTTTTAGTCTGCAGTGTTCTACAACAGCAGCATGGCGTATGTTTATAAAAATCATCCCATCTGATGGAGAACATGGAGCTGTAATATTTACAATTTAATCAAATTTGAGTTATTTCAAAACCAAAAATGTGAACTTTAACTAGCTCCAGCTAGCTGAAAGTAAGAAACAGATAAAAGCCTCACATGACAACTGGTTCATCATCTGATAAAAGTTTGTAGACTAAATGATACATGAAAACAATCATTATCAGAATGAGCTATAATACAACTGGCAGCCTTTGATGCCCCAAGGCTTCAGCACAGCATTTCTACCAGAATATAAAGCTTTAATCAGAACAGTTCTTTCTTACTAAAAATATGAAAATCCATCATTGGTCATAATCCTAAAGACTTCCTGGAACAATACCGCAGAGGTCAAGAGCAATCGCAAACACGTGCCAAGATTAAAGCCATGAGGTCATTACAAACAATCGTTTTCTACCCCAGGGCTCCTTAAAAAACCCCCAAAAAACAAAACACTTTCTTCTTTGATACATCATCAACGTCTCTGAGGTCAAAAGTGGGTGAGAAATCAAACGGCAGCAGGGCTGTTTAAATAGGCGGTGTGAAAGAATGCAGGTACATCAAAGACTGCCTACATACTGAAAGATGATGCAAAGTGACATAAAAGGCCCTCAATGGGCAAACAGGAGATGAAGGAAGTAACTAACCAGATGCAAACATTTCAGGGTTGAGACAAAAGACAAAGGACAAAAATGGCAGGAGGAAAACTACTCACAAAGAAAACAAAACACACAAAAATGAATCTCTTAAGACAGATGAACTGGAGAGCTAATGTATTAAAAAACAAACTCACAGAAATATAAAAGAGCTATACAAGAGATGGACCTACTAAACACAGTGGACCTCATTAATGAGTGGGCACTGGAAAAAGAATGAGTCACATCTGAGGCATGACAAATGTGGCCTTTTTACTGGCAGCAAAAAAAAAAAAAAAAAAAAAAAAAACCATGGCAGCGCACAGAAGTTAAAGGATTACTGTAAGTGAGAAGAAAACACTGCAGAGGAGGTGGGCCTTATATTCCAGCAGCACCAACCCTGAAAGCACCAGTGTTTGTCCCTTCTTCCTCACAAACTTGGTATTGGTGACACATTTGCACAAAACAAATCTCTCATCACCACCTGATACCAGCACACCCGTCGGTGGAGACTAAAAATATGTTCAGAAGCTGATAAAAATCTTCGGTGACATTTTTCAAATGTCCACATAAAAGGCATAGATGGTAAAGTTTCACTTTGGCACAGTGCTTCACGACTAAACACATGTGGCACAAAACATATATAAAAACACCAGTAAGTACGAACCAAATCATATCAGATAAGTGCTAACTTTGACTTCCACTTCTCACAAAGCTCAATTTCCAACTTGCATTTAAGAACTCACTGCAGATCTGGCCTCATTAGGTTAACTAGGTTACTGGACTGACATGTAAATGGGACATTTTTATGGAAGGCCCTACGCTGGCTTTATTTAGAAAGCCAAGAGTCACACATAACTCTCTGTAACTTCAACTAAAAGTATAAAACAGCACTTACTCCTCATCTACACACAGTAGGTCTGCACTACCTTCTTAGTAGTTGTTTTAACTTCTTATGATTGTTTAATTATGTCTTAATTATTTGCTTTCGACATCTTCGTGTTTAAATGTGCAGTATAATACAGCAATAAAAAAAAACAAAAGCAAAAGCAAAACCACTGAAACAAAAAGAGAAAATTAACAATCTGCTCCTCATACTGAAAGTCCACTCTGAACACAAACAGGGCATCATGCTGTCAAAGAGAGTGGATAACTCTAATATGATCATCTCAGGCACACCGTCCTGAGTACAGAACTCCCACCCACCTGTTTCTCAAACCTTCTGTTTTCAAAGGTGCAGCCAATCACAAGAAGGTTGGCTTAAAGGAATAGGAACAGCTTATTTCAGACCAAGGATAAACCGAGGGGCAACATCAAGGCCGGGATACAATAAATAAGGATTATTTTGAACTCTGAACCATGCAAAGCTACTCTAGAGCAGTCCAAGATTAAAAATATGAGAGTAGAAATGAGGTCCAGTTTAAACCCACTAAGCTTTTAACAGCACCAACAAATATAAACGAAGTGCATTTCCTGATACGTGTTTATATAAGTTTCTACACTTATGTACATTATTATATAATGACTGATAATAATGTTTAGTTTTAAATGCAAGCTCAAGCATAAAATTGAAACACTTAGCCTGGGATTATAATAAGCTTTGTAATACAGGGTTGGAGCTTATTATGTCTCTGAGGTGGTTTGATTTTATTGCCATTTACACAAAATGAAGCTGTACTGACCTGAGCTGAAGTGAAATTAATGGTCTATAACTGATAGGAATTCACCATGAGAGCACTCCATGTCTTTAGGGCCAGCAAACCAGTTAAACACTGCAACATAGCCAGTAAAGAGGCCAATAATAGCGAGGCAGAAAAGTTCAGCAGCAGCATACAACACCAAAATGACAGAGCAATTAGAAAAGCTCAGAGCAATTAAGCTCGACAATGCGTCCAAATGCTCCCACTGAAGTCTTTTTTACAAGGTCAACAACAGTGCAGAACAATTGGTGGACAGTAATGAGAAAATAATGTATAACTAGAACCAATCAGTCCAAGGACACAACACATACTCCCCAAATCTGATGCAGAGGCAGAAATAGAAACAACCTGATTTAACTGCCGGTGAGACACAGTGAAACTGCAGTTTAGTTTAAATGCTGTTTTATGTTGAGGTGGATCTGAGTCCATATAGGTTAGCCGGCTGCGGTCCCTGCCAGAGCCTCACTGATCATCATCGTTATGTATCACAGATAGGACACTGCAGAGAGCTGTCTTTGGACAAGGAAAGGAGAAACGGACAGAGCTGTTGCTTTTCAATAAAGTAATAACTCACTTCCTTATCTAATGAAGTGGTGAGGTGGTTCACAAGTTGGTGTGGTCAAAGACTTTGAGTATCAGCGCAAAACATCTACCGTCTTGTCACCCTCCTATCACTCTCTTTCATGTGCATTTTTCCTAGCTCGTTTTTTCAGACTGTTTACCTCAGAGTTGTGTATCAACCTGTTTCTGCACACCTTCAAGAGGTGTGGTGAAGATTGAGAAGAAAAAAAACAGCCCTCAGATTCTTCTCTCCCCCTCGAGGCTACAGAGGAGAGGCCATGCGTCCCAGTTTCCTCACAGAATCATGCCTCAACAGCACACCTCTTTATGGAGGAGGAGGAGAGTAAAGGCCAGGTATGAGGAAGACAGAGGCAGGAAGATGGATCCCTCTGGCTAAGTACAATTCTGTAGCCAGCCTGTAGCATGCCAGAACTTCTCCTTTTAAAAATGACTTTATGGGCTTCAGCTGACAGAAACTAAAGTAAAAAAAAAAAAAACAAATCTAGGATGGCAGTGAAAACTGTGGTGCATCTAAAGAAATTCACACGTCTGTGAGATAAGAATTTATGTGCATAATGTTAAGGAAAGAAAACAAAAACAAAAACAATACCGATGGTTTCTCAAAGCTCATCAAAGTCCCAACTTATTGTAATAACAATGATCATTAAAGTAAGGTCCTATTCTTAATTATCATTTATACACCGTTTATTATTCACTGAGGATCTCACTATAAGGAAATAAAATTTGCAATGTTACTGTGGATGTTATCAACCAGCTGAACACTGCAAACAAAGTACATCCCCTTCATGTCAAATCCCCATTTGCTGAGGCCTCCTGTACACAAAAATGGCCCCAATACACAGAAGAAACTGCTCAGGAGCGGCTCAAGAAACATGGCAAACGGCCCAAACACTGACCTAGACCTCAAACTCCCAAGATCCTAGTCTATGTGATCCATAGGATCCAAAGGATCCACTGTCCTGACAGGTCAGGGCTAGGCTGGCTGCATGAGGGGGGGACCAGAAATTAAATTAGGTTTAATACTGTGGCTAACCAACACAACAGACATCTTAAGCATCCTTATAAAAACATTAGTGTTGCCATAAAACTAAAATACCAACAGAAATCCTTTCTTACATACTGACTTCTTTGATTCCTAACAGATTCCTACCAAAACTAGATTAAAAAAAAAAAAAAATTAGGTTGAGCAAGGCAGCAAAACTCAGCAGTGACAGCTAACCAGCAAATAAGTCCGCCAGATGTCACAGTGTGAAACTAGTGTTTGGGAATGCAAAGCAGGCTACAGAAAAAGAACATTTTATATTCATAAAACCTACCCCGCTAGAGTAAACATGCCGGGTATTATAGCGAATCTGGTAGAAAATGACAAAAATGGAGTGGAAAATTGCATTGCACAGGTGTTGTAAGCTGCTGTAGCTTGTCTTCAAAATCACTCCTAGCAATTTTCCATCTACTCTGGGGGTGAATCAAAATGGAGAGAGAGAGAGAGGAGCAGCCTGCTGGCAGTGATTACTTCAATGACCATGCAAATCCTGCAAGGGCACTGTGATAGGCAAGCAGGGAGGGAGAGACAATAAAGGGGGGGGGGCAACAGCTTTATAGGACGCTTGTAGAAAACACAGAAGCATACTGGTATTCCACTCAAAAATGTTAGATCACAAAAAGAAATGTGAGAAGTGTTTCTGAGCTGAGAAAAACGGAATAAGTAAAGGAAACCTACAGCAGACTCCAAATCAATTCCAAACCATCAGAGATGATTCTTTTTTCCATATGAGAGCAAATACAAATCTCAACATTTGCTGACCCACTCATATTCCCACCAACACACACTGAAAGAAATTCTAAGAACAATGCAGTAAGAGCTAGTTTTGTCCATGAAAGATAAAGAGCAGAATATCAGCTTCCTGCACTCTTGACTTTATTTGGTCTATGGTTTGACCATCCTTCATCTTTTATGATAATGTAGAGTTACTGCTAAGCACGGGAAATGTGCAAATTTCCACAAAGCCGGTGCAGATACTGCACATGAACTCTCTACAATAGGTTCTCAGTGCAGTGGAAGGGTGTTTGCATACAGCTAACGTAAGCAGAAAAAGGGTTATGCTGGAAGTTTACCACTGGCCACATTACCAGATCACAACTTTTGGCTTTAAGAATGCACTGACACTTAAAAGGAGCAGTGGCCACAACTACAAGACTAACAGCTTAACTTAATTTTGGTAAGCATTAGGCACACACTGATCCAGCTGCTTCAGTTATGATATCGATGCAGATACCTTGGTCTTGGCACTGATCAGTTTGTGGTTAAATTAAAAGCTACTGCAAACATAGAAAAAAAAACTTTGCTGGCGCGGCTCATAGAAGTCATCTCAAAACTGCTGAGCCTTTGCTGATAGCCCACCTTCAGCTAATGGTGAACTGCTGCTGGCACATGTGGCACATAAACACAGAAGGACTAACCTGAACTGAATAGTCATCGATTTCTCATCCAGCTTTTTACGTCAAGATTAAACTAACTTCTATCTCAGGGATCCTCAAATCCAGGCCTCGAGGGCCGGTGTCCCGCAACTTTCAGATGTCCCTGTTCTATCTGATCCAAATATCCGATCGGTGCATCCCTGATTCAAATTTCTTTTTCTGGGAGGAATGGAAAATACATCTTTGTTGTGTCTGTGCGCCTCAGCTACATCTTCAACCACACTGATAGCCAAAAGCTGCTGCAGAGGTTTGCTCGACACTTCCCGCATGCACTTACTCTATTACAGTGTGAAGCAGAGCAAGAATTACAAGAATCAGATTAAGCTTGCATTTTAATAATCACCCAAACACAGTGAGCCGAAGAGTCGACACAGACAAGGTTCTGTGAAGTGACACATAACAAAAGATAGTTTAATTTGACATTGTATTAATACTAAAATCCAGTTGTCCTTGCTGGAAAATGGTTTTCTTTTTTACTCACAATACCAGCTGTACACTGGGCATGAACCTGTATTTCTGGTCTTGAATGCAAATGAGCAAAACTGTGCATCATGTTCCTGGCTTCTCAAACAGTTAAGCTGAACAAAACCTGCTCAAGCAAAACCAGTTTGATGCAAACAAAGGGGGTTCACTGGGATTTCTCTGAGGGATAATAACACTGCTTTGGTGTATTACATCTGCTTAGCACTTATTACTGAAGACAGGAAGAGCAAAAGAAGGAGGAAGGCACAGACAGGTCTCCTAAAATAATCTACTAATCTAATCTGAAATGGAATTATCGCCGGTGCCGAATCTAAACAGGAAGTTAAGGAGCTTTTATCCTGCAGGAGAAGAGCTGACAGTGTGCAGCCAGTTGCGCAGAATGACCCTCCTCATTCTGTAAAGTGTGTTCATTTAGGTTTTATCACGGCAAGTTCAATCAGCATAAAGGGAATTTCTTTTAGTACAGAGGAGGGGTGTGTTTTGACGTTTCTTCTTTCAAGCTGTTCTAAGATTCACACCTCAATTGGACTTTCAGAGCTGCAGCATGTGTAAAACCTGCTTCAGAGAAGTGATGGAAGATTTCTGATAATCATTTTAGATGAAAAGATGCAGGTTATTTAAAAATGATCAGGATCGGTCACTCAATCAACATCACAATAAAATCATAATAAAATAAAAACTTTTAGGTCAGTAAATTTAACAGTGATGTAAGCGTGGACACATTTGGGAGCTCAGTGAGCATCAGTGTTGATGATCCATGCATTGTTGCTCATTGGGAACACTCCTGGTGAATGCTGGGAAAGTTCCCAACACACCTAGTGCAGACATCTGAGCACTCAGCCAGTCTTGCGGTTGCTGATCATAGCTCTAACTTGTTCCTAACTTTAAAGTGGAAGATAAAATCATTCAGGATTAACAAATCAATCTCTGCAGTCTAATAATCAAGCTTCCTGAATCACATCTGCCTGATGACAGCAGCTAAGCCTGAACAGAAGAACGGGACTCTGGATTTGAATTTCTAGCTCTGCAGTTAAAGGGTTGAAATGTCCAGCAATTATGCTGCACTCCAAACTGCTACCATTACACTAAAGCAGTTCAGCAAATACTTGCCTAAACCTGCCTTAGGTAAATCACGATTGGACTCCAAAGAAAGCAGCCTTGAGCTATGAAGAAATGTTAGAACCTGTCTCATCTCAAGTACATCAGAACCAAGAAAAGGCTCAGTGAAAAGTATTTAGATTACCAGCAGAATGAGGTTGTGAAGAAATGATAAACTATTAAAGATTTCTAGCTGTCATTTAGCTGCTATTGTTTAACCCAGCCTGAATCTGTAAACCTCAAAGTACCAAACTCTTAAGTCTTTCTTGAAATTACCTTGTGGCAGAAAAACAGTTTAAATGTAAGATTTAAAATGCAACCTGATCAGACAGCAATTTTGCAAACCTTCATATTCACATAGTTAAAATAGAGCTTATCAAGTTGTGTTTCACACTGTCTAAAAGATATGTGCCCACCCTCAAGAAAAATACAAGCCTATCCTTTTTGGGGTAGAAACTATAAATGTAAAAAATATATATTTTAAAAAAGCATGTTGTTTTAGTGCCCTATACCAGTTGTGTCAACACTTCAACTGTGTGCATGAGATCTTGTATCATGAATTGCACAGTCACAGGTTTATATGTAACTACAAGATTATTTGTAAAGAAAAATAAGAAACAGAAGATGTCACCAGCCGTTTGCCACATGAGTTCTGCCCCATGTGCCTGAAAGAAGACTGTTAGCAGCCAGCAGGGACTCAACTGTGGTGCTTTGTGAAAGGGCTGAAAACTAAACTAATTTGCCGAGGATACAGTGACCCACTGACACATCAGAAACCCACTGTAGGCTTTGAAGAGAAAGTAGGTCTTTGTAGTCAAGGAATACCTTGCCTGACTGCATTGTCCTCATTTAAGCTTCAGCTGCAGTAATCAATTTTATTTATATAGCGCCAAATCACAGCAAACAGTCACCTCAAGGTGCTTTGTACTGTGGGTAAAGACCCTACAATAATACAGAGAAAACCCAACAGTCAAAACGACCCCCTATGAGCAAGTATTTTTTATTTCTTTTTTTCTTTAAACCTTTATTTTACCAGGTAAAAATGTTATCATTTACAAACACGACCTGGCCAAGAGGCCCCAATCAAATCAGGTCCACTACACATGAATACACATAAACATATAAATATACAAACATACCAAAAGCAATCAATCAAGCGGCCTTGAGCTATGAAGAAATGTTAGAACCTGTCTCATCTCAAGTACATCAGAACCAAGAAAAGGCCAAGAATTTGGCGATAGTGAGAAGGAAAACTTCCAGCAGAACCAGGCTCAGGGAGGGGCAGTCATCTGCCACAACCGGCTGGGCTGAGTGGAGAGAGACAGGACAAAAGACATGCTGTGGAAGAGAGCCAGAGATTAATAATAATGATTAAATACAGAGTGAAGTATAAACAGAGTAAATAAGGTGAATGAAAAGAAACAGTGTATTATGGGAACCTCCCCACAGCCTAGGCCTATAGCGGCATAACTAAGAGATGCCTCAGGGTCACCAGAACCAGCCCTAACTATAAGCTTTATCATAAAGGAAAGTTTTAAGCCTGATCTTGAAAATAGAGAGGGTGTCTGTCTCCCAAATCCAAGCTGGGAGCTGGTTCCACAGATGAGGGGCCTGAAAGCTGAAGGCTCTGCCTCCCATTCTACTTTTAAGTATCCTAGGAACCACAAGTAAGCCAGCAGTCTGAGAGCAAAGTGCTCTATTGGGGTGATACGGTACTATGAGGTCTTTGAGATAAGATGGGGCCTAATTATTCAAAACCTTGTATGTGAGGAGAAGGATTTTAAATTCTATCCTAGATTTAACAGGGAGCCAATGAAGAGAAGCCAATATGGGAGAAATCTGCTCTCTCTTTCTAGTCCCTGTCAGTGCTCTAGCTGCAGCATTTTGAATCAGCTGAAGGCTTTTCAGGGAGCTTTTAGGACAGCCTGATAATAATGAATTACAATAATCCACCCTAGAAGTAATAAATGCATGAATTAGCTTTTTAGCATCAGTCTGAAAAAGGATGTTTCCAATTTTAGAAATGTTGCACAAATGCAAAAAAAAAAAAAAGCGGTCCTACATATTTGTTTAATGAAGGACATATCCTGGTCAAAAATGACCCCAAGATTTCTGACACTGTTACTGGAGGCCAAGGTAATGCCATCCAGAGTAAGCGCCGACATTCACCCGCCCCGATTTGGACCCACTGAATGCAGGAAAGGATTGGCAGATTGCCAGATGACCTGGATCAGAAGCTTATTTTTCCCCAGGAGATCACACTGCCCACCCTGTGACCAAACCTCATACTCTGGTTTAATTCCTGCTATCATCATCAACATCATCGAGCTGACAGTACCCTGGGAGTATCCGGTTGAAGAAGCTTGCAAGGCTAAGTTACTCCAACTTAGCAGCTGAAGCAGAGGATAGAGACTAGAAGATAAAGGTGTGCCTGGTGGAGGTGGGGTGTAGGGTCTTTGTAGCCAGTTCAGTAACAAAGATCCTTAGGGAGATTGGAGTCAGAGATCAGGCTCATAAATGAGCAATCAAAGAACTTGCCGACATCGCCAAGAGGACCAGTCACTGGCTGTGGATGAAAAGAAGTGATACTAGCTGGGCTGCCAAGGCAAACAACCAACCACCGGACTCACACCCAGGCTTGATCAACCTGTGGTTGCCCTGTCTCACTGGAGGATGTCTTGTGACAAATGGCCGAAGCACCCTGTGATGCTGAGGTACACTTATGGCAGCCATTTTCAAGACCTCCCGGTGGAATCGACAGCTGTGCAAACACTAAGGACTGTAACATCTAGTCCTTTCAACAAATCCTTTAAGAAACACAAAGTCTGAATAATTACAATAAATGAAATTCTAAACATAGTATTTCTGTAGCAATCTAACTGGTTCATCTATATTCATGTTCAAAAGTCTTACAGTCACATTAGTTTCTAGGACTTCACCACAAATACAGCATCCATGGACTACACTTCCCTTGCAGACACATCTTGTATTGACCACACTGAAGCTAGGCTGAATATATAGAACTATAAAATCATGTTCCCATGCTGCAAGTTAATCATCTCTAACTCTGAGCTTCAAAGAGGACAAAGTGCACACAAAGACAATCCTTTCTCTTGGAACATGAGAAATAATAGTGCATGCAGTCCTTAGCCAAACACATATGGGCAGGGCCAACAGCAAACCTTTATTTATATTGGACCAGGAGATTACATACTGCAGCAGCTCACTGTGGTTCAGTGGCTGCTCGGTATACATGGCGGTTTGGAGAGGACTAATCTCCTGACATAAGGAAAGGAAGTTTTCAATGAATTGTATTCTCTTTTCATAGATTAGCAATAGGGATATTCCTGATGACTAATTTACTTCAGTTACATGGGACAAAGAAAATCAGACTAGTTAACCACTGGTTTGCACAGCTGTGTTCGATCTTACCTTCCACTTTGCTTGTTTATTTTCAATAAATGGATGCAGCATTAAATTTGAAAAACAGTCTTTGAATATTTGTCTTTAAACGGAATAAAGGAGAAATGTTAGAGGGGTGTTTATTTTCATACATGTAAATATGTCAATATTTGTGGTCTGGGCCTCCTGGGATTGGGCTGCATAATGCCCATGAACTAAAATGAGTCGTTCAAAATAGAAACGGATGAAATTCCTGACCAGTATTTTACTATGGAACAAAACAAAGAAATCTTTGTTGTCGATAATACTCCATGCAATGCAAGAAGGTACAAAGAGACTGAGACAAAAAAACAAAAAAACAAAAACAACACCAAATAAAACAAACACTACTCATAAAATGTTACCAATTAATTAATATTTAAAGAAGCTAAAGAGTAATTCTCCAGTAATATCTAAGGAAGCATTGTTTAGTCAAATATCAGTAAGGCTAGGAGCATAAAAGAAAATACAGTGCATCTAAAAATCTAATTAAATGTCACAGGATATTCTGCCCTGTCTGCCACCCTCCCTCCTCCCTGTCCTCTCTGCCATCATCAATGCTGCCCCGAGCTCGTCTCACAAGCCAGCTGTCCAAACAAATGTTACGTAGCCGACGCTTATGTAATGAAGCATACCAAGTGCTTAGCGCATCCTCTTAGCAATCCTGTCCCATGGCGCCATCAGTTCCAACATAAGATAAGACTGAACCTCCCCTGTGTCCCTTCTGGCTACTGAGTTTACAGGATCAGTGGAGAAAAAAAAGGAGTAGCTGGATTTTCACTAATCAATATTATAGATTCCTGTGAACACTCACACTGAGAGAATAGATGATAAACACAAATCTGCCTGAAGCTTGTTAGCAAAAGCAGCAAGATCAGCTACTTTGTGTTAAGGAGAGAGACAAATACAATTAATGGGAAGAAATACAGAGCTCTAAGTGTATGCATAGTTTTGTACATAACTTTAGCAATTTACACTCTCCTTGCAGAACCAGGATTTAAAAAAGAAAAGAAAAGAAATAGAAATCAGCCCCTGTACACAGCAGCATGACTGATGACATTCAAAAACAGACAGCACTTCATTTAAAGATAATTCTCTCTGAATGCAAAAAACTCAGTAAATGCAACAGTGCCAGCTGGCATGTTTGCATCTGGGTGCTCCCTGCAACCCAAAACAGCTTGACGCTTTATAAAGAGTTGCACTGTGCTAGTCTTATTTGTAAGCATTAATCACAGTGCAGCACATTACCTTGATACAATAAAAGTACAAAATACTGCAGGCTGTGCTGACTTTGCAAAAATGTGCAGTTGTACAGAAATTCTGTATTAACGAGTACCCCCACTGCTGGTTCGTGCACAAATAAAGCAGCTGTCTTACCGTCTCATTCTCATCTGGGTACATGCTGTCCTGTAGCTGAGTTGTCGCTGCAGAAGAATAAGTGTTGTAGCCGGCGTTGCTGACGAGAACAATGATGGTGCAGAGAAACACAGCAGCTTCTGCCTATTCACTAACTCTTTGAGTGACATGTCACTGTGGCAAACCGGATAATGTCACTCTGTGAGCACATACACAAACTCAAATTCACTCACACATCCTTATATAAAGAGGGGGGGTGGGAGAGAGAGAGAGAGAGAGAGAGAGAGAGAGCGAGCAGACGAGACTTGAGAGATAGATGTAGTGATGCTCGCTCTCCCTGTGTTGCCATGACACACGCTGCTTGACCTGCTCTCCCATAATGCCACTCTGCACAACACAGGACATTGCAGCTGACATAATAACCAAACACACACATAGATATCCAATTGAAGCTCCCAGAGGGATTAAGAAAAGCTCCACTGAAGTGTGTGCGCGCACACACTTAGTTCTGCATCATCTGTGTCTCTAATCAAAGAAGTCATACAGAGAATAGCAACGGTTTACACTGGATTATCCCTGACAATCAGTATAAAGGAATATTTATTACTTCTGAGGGAGTTGTGTGTCTACAATGTCTGAATTCAGTCATTCACTGCTTATAATACATTATGATGTGACAAAGAGCAGCTCTTGTACTAATAAAAGCCTGATTTTGCATCAGTGTGAAAGTTGCAAATATTCACATCTTGGCTGTGATTTTTGACACAACTCCTGCAATCTTGATCAAATTGGTGTCACACAACTATCTCAAACTAGACATCTGAATTTGTGAGAACTTTGATTCTCCAATCTTTAATGCTAAACCAGTATTAACTTTGGCCATGACTTCACACAATCACATAGAACATGTTTTGTTTTCTTCTTTTCATTTAAAAGGGACCTAATTTTACTGACTCATTCATAAAACTTTACAATAGGTGAAGGTTTCTATAGGATCCAATTGGGTACTGTTGCGGCTTAGAATAAGGGGCGCCGCCTCCTTGATTGATAGGGGCCTGAAACGGGCCGATAGTGCAGCTAAGTCACTGAGTCATTGAACTGGACCTCTTTTTGATGCCTTTTGAAGCATTTTAATGGAATTATCTGACAAATACTAGGACATAATGTGTGGTACAGTCCAGTCATTATGTTATTTGTATGTTACTTAACACTAAGTATTAGTTATATATGTCTCAAAGATGCACTGCACCCACAAAAATCTATGAATGCAGACTCATCACTATGGCTTCTCCTCCAAATATGGTCACAATATGGCTGCAAAAAAAAAAAAAACCCTCTATGCTCTTAAAGCATATACAAGGAGGCTCCTGAACACAGTCTCATCTGTCTTGTTCATGCAATGGAGTGGAAGCAAGTTTCTAGATCTGCAAGCATGCTCTGATTGCTGAAGGGACAAACAGTCCTCAGAACCATTTATGTCTGAAAAGGTGGCAAACAGTCACGTTACACTGATTTTAGTCTCATGTGCCAGACAAGTCTTTGCATGGAACAATCATTTGTAATTTAAACACACTCAATCTGGAAATTAATCTAAATCAATAAGCTGGACAACTTTAAAGCAACTTTTAGCAATACTGTATTTAAGGCATTTAGTTTGTTGGTAATGAATTAATTGCTATGCTTTCCATTTCCCTGTCTATAATGATTTTTATAAAGAAAAACATTCTTATACCGGAAATGTGCTTATTAAAATTATTAAATTGCCTTATAGGAAGCCTTTTATGTTTAAGTTGCATGTTGATGTTACTACTTCTTAATGTTTCAACATGTGAAGGAGAGATAAGACGGCAGCGAATCAACATAAAGCGGTACGTCGAAGCGGCTGAATCAGAGCTGGAAGAGGAGCGGGCGAATTTAACTGAAGGCAAAGGAAAAAGGAAAGAAGAATGTTTAACAAAATACACAAAGTGAGGGTGTCAAACCTGGCCTCACCGTTGCTCTGTTACACAACAACCAAACACACTGCAAAGGGTCAGCTGCCAGACCGCCTGAAGCTCTGTGGGTTTGTGTGTGTGTGTGTGTGTGTGTGTGTGTCCCAGGTTGAGAAGAGTACTATAAAATCCTCAGGGCTGCTTCATAACATCAGTGATGAGCATCCAAACTGACACCACTGCTATCTGCAGTACTCCACAGAAATGCACTTTTTCTCCAAATGGTCTGCTGTTTACTGGCTGCAAATTTTCCTGAAAGGACACATCTGTGAAGTCATATTGAGGTTTGACTCCCGTCAGAAATTAGTGCCCGCAACAGACACAGGGGAAATAATTGTACCAAAGACATCTTCTTCAAGATGATACATGTTTAAAGATAACATTTTTTTTTAACCAAATTTGTATGCTCCAGATTCTCTAATGTGTTGATTTTCAAAATAAGATTTTATTTGTTTTAAAGAAAAGTGAATGCCACCTTATTTAGTTGTTTTTTTTTTACCTTGCTAACTGTGAGAAGAATATTCAAGAAATAGTTCATTGTAAAAAAAAAAAAAAAAAAGGAGTTAAAAATAAGCATTACTGAAGTATTATTGTTGCAGCCATATTAACCACAACCTGTCATTGTGTTAGCAGTCATGTGGGTGACTGTGTGGTGACCTAGATGTAAGTGAAGTAGGTTTGTGACAGAAGGTCAACTGTGATCCACTAACAATCTGGCAGGAAACATGACGGGGTATGATAAGGTGTAAAAAAAACAACAACAACAAAAAAAAAAACAGGCACATGCAGCAAAGGTCAGGAAAAAAACAATGTTGGTAAAGTTGGTGAAAATAGCAAGTTCTTTAATTTCCCTCAACAGTGAAAATCACAGTGCACATTAGTAAAGGTAATTCAGCAGCCATGCATCAGTAAAGGAAACTTTTTATCATATTCTCTATTAATGGAAAAATGCACTCTCAAGCAACTAATTCATGCTTCTTTTTTTTAATTCTTTACAAATTGGAGCCCATTTTTTATTACGTTTCCATCTGGGGTCCTCACCCTGAGAACATTTGGGATCTGAAAGACTTTGGATCCTCCCGCCAACATGCGATATAATAAGGTTTTTTAATAAGACAGAGAAAGAGAATTAACAGTGGTGCAGATGGCCTGGCTCCTATTAACAGATCCCTCACTGTGTGTGTGTGTGTGTGTGTGTGTACACAAATTTCTCTGCTTGTGTGTCTTTGCATAGCTGAACAGAAACGGCTGTCCATGCTAATGAGCCCACACAGACACCGTGTGTGCGTCTCGGTGTTTGAATAAGTGTGCAAAGAATGACTAAAATGACATCAATGTTCAGCCACTTCATGTAGAATAAGGTGTGACAATGTAAAGACACACACATGCCAGCTACACTTCCTGCCACACTAAGTAATCAAAGAAATGAGGAAGTCCTCCAATCAGTCATCCCGCTGAGAGTCATTAGAGGTTTTTAGTTGATTACAGCTGCCATTTAAGAACGATGGGAGTCTGCAGGGTTGAGTGGGTGTAATTGACTGTGACAACCAAAGGAGGAGGTCCAGAGAGGTGCTAACTTTTAAGTGCTACTTTTACAAGTAAGACAGGGAAAAAAAAAGGAACAACTGATTCACTTTTTTTTTTTAGGCCTTTAGCAGAGTTTCTAGATTAAAGACACAACAAAGGGTTACTAAGAACAAGAAAAAGACCCCAGTTCACATAAAGAGAAACAAAAATTAAGAAGGGCTGATGGAAACAAAACCCAGGGCTCCAAGACAAAGCCAAAGGTCAACTCTGAAGTTTCTGATATTTTATGTGAGGTACAGTTTTCTTCAACAATTCAAACACTAATTAATGTTTTGTTGTTAAAGATATAAATGATTCTGGTTCATCACTTAATGAGGGCAGAACTTCTGGTCATTCTTGCAAACCATTCACAATATTTTTTGCAAAAATGCACCTTATAGTACAACTATTAGCTGCCGTCAAAGTCAGTCGTATTATAACTTTTGACAAATTATTACTATTTGACTTGATGATTAACTGTTGCTGCCCTTAGGGTTAGGGTTAGTTTGATGTTTGATGTAACAGACTATGTAACAGACTACTGTTACATCAAACTAATTATTCATATCTTATTAATGTGCAACAGTGGTTAACTGTTGGTCTTAAGATGTTACGCAGTCACACACCAACAGCGAGGTCTGCAGCAGCACCCCCCCCTCTCCATTCCTCCGCTGGAAAATTGCAAAGAAGCAAGATGTAAGTGAGACTGATGGCAACACCACGAACAGCCGCGGTTATTAAATACTTTGAGAAAATGACTGGCTGCATGTAGCTGTGTCAGAGTAAACTGGCAAATAATCACTTGAGTTTAGTAATATCCAAACTAATGCATGGTGCCAAGTGCCACACATTACAGTGGTATTTCAAATTATTATTTGATTATTGAAGAATGCAATTAAATAGCTCTTAAAAACCAACAGGCAACAACTGAGCAGACAATGCTTAACCTCACAAATACTATATATGCCATACAAGAACGTCCAGAAAACTATACCACAAGTGCCTAATGTCCAACGACAATACAGCATTTTGCATTTCAGCACATTCCTTGCCTAGATTATGGAACCGCTTGACCCCTACTCTCCAAGTCGGGCTCTCAGGTCCTCGGATAGGTGCGATCTTTTGATTCCACATACCAGTCTGAAATCTAAAATGGATTCTGCCTTCAGAACCTCCAAAACTGTGGAACAGATTACCACACTCTCTTCACCCTGGTCCTGTACTCTGGTGGCTGTAGCTCAGGAGGCAGAGGAGGTCACCTACTAATTGGAAGGTTGGCGGTTCCATCCCTGGCTGCTCCAGCCTGCACGCCTTGGGCAAGACACTGAACCCCAAGTTGCTCTCCGATGCAACCGTCGGAGTATGAATGTGTGTGCATGTTGGAGAGAGAACACTAAAGCTTAGAAAGAAGTGCTTGTATCAATGGGTGAATGAGGCATGTTGTGTAAAGCGCTTTGAGTGCTCAACACAGAGCAGAAACGGGCCATATAAGAACCAGTCCATTTACCATTTACTCTGTGGCACCATTTAAAAGGCAGATTTGGGTAGTGTTTGTGTTTGTGTTGTGTTAGTTCATGTCCAATTTGCCTGTGGCATGGGCTGGGTTTTATTTATTTACCTCTGCAAAACGCTCTGTGATTGTTCTTCACCTCAAAAAGTGCTGTAAAAGTAAACATTACTGTCTTTCTACTTTACATATGAACATATGAACGTAATTTGAGTTTGGGAATTCCTAAAAGCTACTGTCTAGTTATTGTATATTTTACAGTTAAATCAGGGCTAGTCTTGAGCAATTAACTGACTTTTAATATCAATTACAATTTTGGTTTCCACTGATGGCTAAAAACATGATTATCAAGATGAAACTACCATAGCGCCGCACTCTGTTTTGCTTTCCTTCACTCTCTGCCATGCTATGGCAGTTTTAGTTCAGTACACATTTATTTCATTTATTAAAATCATAGAGAACCATTCAATAAATAAGAAAAGTTCTTTTCAAACTCTGTGAGCAATCGTGTCAAGTAATTACAACTTCAATATTGAGCAAAATAACTGGAATAATGAGGACCCCTAGTAGTGACTCTCCTATCTACTTAAGCTGCTAAAAGAATACATATTAGCACACCCTGCTTCTCACTAAAGAAAATGGCAGGGCGCAGCAACCATGCTGAACTAAGAAATGCTTTTAATATGCTAAACTAGTCATGAGATGTTATTACATACAACATACAGCGCAGCAATTTTTGTTTTCTCTCCCACGTGCTGATGGATGATCAAGATCCTGAAGGAAGGGGGATGATGAAAGGCCATGGATGAGATAGTGCAGTAAAGCAGCAAATTAAAACCACACTGAGATCTGACAGCCATTACATTCAGTGGCCAGAGGGAAGCATTTGCTTCAGCGAATACAATGCCCAGTCCACTGTGGCCAGAGGCTTTGATCGTACGCATGGGAGTACCAAGACATATCTCAGACGGAAATTCCAGCAAGGAACCAGCTACGGGTTGGAGGCTGATTAATGCCAAGTCTATCATATCTAATACATGAATTTTAGTGAGTTTGAGACTTCTACATCAGTTAAATTTTTTATTTTTTTTTACCAAATATAAACTGAACAATACAATTTTAAGAAACCGCAAAAATAAAAAGCCAGATGTGGCAAATATGGTAAAAATGAAAACTCATATGCAGATTCATTTTTCATTTCTTTCTCGCTCCTTTTTTTAAAAAAAATAAAAAAATCAGAAGGTTCGATCAACACACCATTTTCAAAAGAAAAAAATTCTGGCAATTATTTCATGGTTCAGGATTTACAGAGTTAAGAAAACCCAATACTGATACAAACACACATTGTTTCTTTTATTGCTCTAATGGTATTGCAGCATGTCACTGCCAAACTATGACCTTCTGTTATGCAGTGACTAGTATAAAATGAGACCGTATGAGAAAACTATTGTTTAACTTTGGTGCTCTGTTGTGGTTAGCTGAAAAGTTATTTTTTAACCAAACTAGCACCCAGTCGTTTAACCTCTGCTAACAAATGACCTAAACTGTAGGAAGTGCTGAGCTTGCAGTAAGCAGACTGTGGCTTTGGAAAATGTTACACATAAAAAAAAAGACATGTAACTTCATCTAATGTCCACACAGCATGCTTTTTCTGTAGCGCACTTAGTACATTAGAGAAGTCTAATTAAAAGTGGATGGTGTAACACAGCTAAAGAGCTATTACAACAAACGTCTGCACAGCCAAGGCAACTTGCTTTTTGCACAACATCATTCATTTATGTCATGAAAATTTCCCTGGATTTCTCTCTCACTACTGAATTTCTCAGGCTTGCAAAACTTCATTGAAATGAACTAGTTACGGAGCAACTATTCACTGTGACTAACACTCACGTTAACAGCTAGATGGATAAACTCTTGTTTTTGCAGTAAATGGAGAGAAAATTGCTTTAAAAAAAAGAAAAAAAGAAAGCAAAATCCCTCTATAAATACATCTGTCATATTTTGGACAGACAGCATTCCCAAACTTCATTAAAAACCGGCTCTGCTGTCTGAGACGATAACGAACAGATCAAGTAATGAACAATGAAACTGTGGCGGTAGCTGAAAAGAGAGCAAGTGACAAAAGTAGTGACAAAGTGGGCCTTGGTGTCAGGTTGAGTGCAGCAGATAAGTGTTTGGCACAATCACTGCAGGCTACTCAAGTAGCTTGTCAAAAGCTAGATGAACTGGGAATAAGAAACAGGACCTGGCAGCTGGACACAAAAACTGCCAGACTACTGCCTTATTTTTATTACTTCTTTCCTTACACTTTAAAAAAAAAAAAAATAGTTATGGCCCGTGATACTTGCCGGGTTCACCCTCGCGAACAGAACTGCACTCCAAAAGAGACGATATCGCTGCAGCTGGTCATGCGCTTCTTGATTGTTGCAACCTCATGTGGGCGCCACAGTGGGGCTGATAATAGAGGAGTGTACAACTGCGTCGGTTTAAATTTTATCGCCACTTTAATAATATATCATTACAGAAGCTCAGAGAGACACAGATTACACAAAAGGAGATGCAGGCTGAATATAATGGGCCCTTAAGGCAGTACACCAGAGCTCTGCTTGTTTAGTAAGTCCTGACTCAACCCTGAGTTTTTGTCACCAGCACCGTGCTGCCAGGCCCGAGGAAAAACAAACAAGCAAGTGGAGCAGTTTCATGTCACCGGATTTATGTAGGAAACGCCCACCTTCTGGCTCACATGAGCTTTGTAGGGCTGACTAAAGAATAACCAACCACTGAATCATCACTGGATTTATGGTTTATAAATCATCTTGGAAGAAATGGTTGCCGGACCATCACGGAAAGCCTAAAAACCACAGAGTGAATCCAATGATAGCAGTTACATATCTGGGGGCGGGTAAGGTCGGCAGATCACAGATTTTGATCACTACAAATTCTGAGGAGAAACTCACAGTGTTGAGAAACCAACTGTAATGCTGCCATTAATGTTTTGATTGCAACATGCACAATATTGTATCCTCCTCAAGTGTCGGTTTCTGTTTATGTTGTGCAAAAGTCTGTTCTCACAAGAAAGATATTTCAGGAATGATGCTGCTGCGATTTACACAACAGTGGATATACTTTTTAATCCGGATACTCAAAACATAAGACCTCCCTGATCCTGTTTCTGCTGCAAAGTCTCTTCCTGTTAAAAGGAAGTTCTTCCTCCCTGTCATCACTAACTACTTGCTCATATGGGATTGCCAGAGTGTTGGGGTTCCCTCTCAAAATTACGACGTAAAGCACCCCGAGATGACCGATGCTGTGAAATGGCCTTTTACAAATAAACCTGAATGGGATTGAGTTGAAGTAATTAACAAAGGAAACCAGAGAGACTCAGGGACAGAAGAAGGAAGACTCAGCCATGTGAACAAAGGCAGGTCCTTGTTGTGTTATTTGCCCAAAGAACGAGAAAAATCACAGTTTACTGGCACACAAAGTCGAACTGGTGGTATACATAACCAAAACAAGCTTGACCGCTTTGACCTTTGTGCTGCCATTTAAATACAACAGACACAATACCCAAGGAAGGAAGGTGCTCTATTGAGAACTGGGCTCCTCTCGGGGACTATATGGGCTTGTAAAATAGGACTTTCTTTCAGCTAACCTTTTTACACACAACATACTCACTCAGTGCTTACATCAGTGTACTGAAATCCAAACCTCTGAAACTAAAGTTGAGAGATTAAGTAGTTGACCTGTTTCAAAACAAATATGTATATGTCATTTAGAAGATATGAAGTGTCAATGACAAGAAATCCTACAACTGTTAGGGTCGTTTTATTATCACAGGAAAGCTAAATTAAGTTGTTGGGGTTTTTTGTTTTTTTTTTAACGTGATCAAATGGGTTGTTGATGGGTTCAAACCAGAACATGTGAGTTTCAGTGTTTTTATTGTACTTTAATAATGATGCTAATGAAGGAGCTAACTTTTATTTATGTACATAGTGCAAATTAAATAACTTAAAAATGAAATAATAAGGACAGGAAAGGAAGTTGAGTCAAACTCTGTTTGTGGAGATGTGTATCTTAACTCACTATACCTGCAGTGCAAGTTTAAGTAATATAGGAAAGTTAAAATCTACAGACTATTAGACAATGTAAGGTAAAGTTGATACCGAGCAATTTAATGTTGGTGTCACAGTCATTTCCTGCATACCAGGAGTTAAAAAAATATACAACCCATTTCCATTTAACACATCCACCAGTCCGCTAGGGCCTGCTTGGGTCAGAGGTGTAAATTTCGTCATCGGATGGTGACCGTGAAGGTCTGTGCTGGCATCTGAATGCCTGCCAATTTTTTTGCAATCATGTGACTGAGCGAATACTTTGCATCGCAGAGCGCTACATGTTACCTGGTTTTCATGCTTGAGGTGGAAAATAACAGGAATGACTGCTCGACCATTGTGTCTCCAGCTGCCCGTGTCCATGTCCGCAACAGAGTATAAACATGCTGCTTTGAAGCAGGGTGCGACCAGATCAGGTTCTCTTTTCAACTTCTTCATAAGTCGATGAAAGCAGCAGGATAATTGATACATATGCAAGCTGAACAACACCTGCTCTATAAATAGTCTGCATATATTATACGGCAATTGATGTGATAAGATTCACAAACACCCAAAACGACAAACTAAAATATCTGCTGCTGTACTGTACTGTGGGGGAGTTGATATTTCTGACATGTGAATATTGGCATTCAGGTCACAATTTCATAACAAGGAAATCAAAACATTACACACATATAACATGAACACAACTTCCGCTGATAATCCATTCCTTTGTATGCAATAAAGGAGGTTTAAAGCCAGGAGCAGCAGCACCACTGAGACCTGGTTTCTATTTTCTCACCTGCCTTTGTTCTGCAGCAGAATGAGCTAACAACTTCAGGGACAAACACCCCTACAGACCAAGTCCATCAGTAGCCGGCTGCCTCCTCTCATTCAGTCTGTAGCTGCACTGGCTGTTTCAAGGTCATGTTTAGATTTCGACCCCTCTATTTAACAAAATTAAACAGAGATCAAGAGCTGAGACCCGTGCAACCTGTCATCACATTTATAGGAATGACAAATGCAGTAAACCCTGTAAGCGATGAATTCAGTGTGACCCAGTGAATCACCTAATGAGAGAAAAGGTGCTTGTCATAGGAGAGAGGGGGACTCGGTCTCCACCTCATTCCTGTCTACATCGCTATTGCTGCTATCCAATGAAGGCAGCTACGCCACAACAACAAAAATGCCCCACAACACCTGAAGTGAGCCTCCTCAGAACCACTGATTCCTCCTACACATTTTCATCTACTTCTTCGACCAAGTAATTGATGAATAATTATTATTTTGAGCTGTGAATGATTCAGTGCGACTCTAGTAGAGTCCAAGAATAAAAAGATTGAGCTGGGAAAGAAGCTGGGCTCCCTTTAAAGCTACTGAATAATCACCTGCTTGAAGTAATCACAAAATGGGAAAGACAGTGAATTAGGGCCCTGGAGCCAAAATTACAGGCAACATTCAATACATCAAAAATAAACTTTGCCTTTACCTGGAGATGTTCAGTAGAAGAGCTGCTCAGTTCATCTCCAGACTCAGAGTCATTGGTACGTCTGTCTTCCCCTGCAGAGTCACAGTGTTGGGTGCAGTCCACATCCAGCGGCACCCTAACAAGTTCTGGGGATCTGGCTCGAGTATGAGGCAAGGTGCTCGATCCCCCTTTGTAAGGGGGTGGGGGAGCACCATGGAGAAGAATTTCAGGCAGAGCTTTGTCGTGGTCGGTGGGAGAGGTGGGGGCATGATGGTAGTCATTGTCCCTACGCTGACTGGGGGGAGTGAAGTGAGCTGAGTTGCCAGTTTGTGCAGAAGGAGAGCGCTGATAGTTGGACTCACTTCTATTAAGGTTCTCAGCAGGATAATTGTTGAGTCCCAGATCCAGATTGGTTGGTTTTACCCAGCGTGCACCTGCACTTTGTGAAGATGCATTACCAGTAGCCGTAGGAGGATGCAGGATCGGTTTAGGAGGTGGCATGAGGGCTTTGCGGACTTCTCGGACATACTGAGCGGGTACATAAAAAGCTTTAGACCCCTCCTCTTTCTTTACCTGCCACCAATCCTCATTGGTTTTCTTGACTAGCATATAGCATTCCCCTTGATGGATCTTAATAAGGCGGTCTTTAGATTTGTATTCATAGTCGTACTCGACCTCAATGTAGATCTGGCCTGGGGCAATAGGCAGATCAGCCATGATGCCTCTTACTGTCCACCAGATTGTTCACCCCAAAAGGAAAATATTTATTACCATGACTTCATGAATAGACCTGGGGAAAAAGAAAGAGGGATAACAGTAAATATACATTTCATTTCAATGGAAATAAATGTGCTATTTTGCTATTCTCTGAGCTTTTTTGAGCTTCTCTGCAAATACTGCAAAGCATTTTATGACCCCCTAAGTAAGTAATAGCAATTTAACTGTAATATAATCATAATATCAGAGAGACATAATATCAGCTGTCTCACTAGTGAGTCAGCAAGTCCAAGTCTATTGTCTTGGATTGCAGCTGAACAAGGAATACATCCGCCAGCTGCAGTCCAAGGTGGTGGAAGTGGACTAGAGTCTTTCTGAAGAGGCAGGTGAATTTCCGGGACCACCACTACAGAGACCTGGCCTGCAAGCCTGCAGGGAGACAAGACAGGAAGTCTGGGCTAGCTGTGAACTTCTAACTGAACTTTTAAAATGATCAGTTACAGAAGGTATGGTAGCTTGGCTTAAAAAAAAAAGATAAAAATCAGTCACCAAATATACTTCGGCATATCTAAATGTACCTGATTGTGCCCACCAGGTACAGAGAAACATTGTTCTTATTACGTTTTTGTCTTCCCATATGCTATCATACTCAGTGAAGAATATTAGTGGCTTTTGAAATAATAAAATAAACCTCTGAATGGCATTAGGACTAAAGTGATCTGCAATTTTAAAAGATGTTGCCATCAAAAACATTTTTACTCCAATGTAACTTTCGTAACAAAAACTACGCATGAAGAAAGTTGTGCTTTTTATATGTGGGAGACAATAAAAAAACAACAATAATATAAAATTTAAATCCACAGTAAAGAATAAGCTGCCAATCAAGCTTCGGGGGTGGTAATACAAGACACACAGCAACATACCCTTCAAAAGCTAAATCAAAATTAAAAGAGGGACAAAAAAAAATGTTGAGGTATAGATAAGTCAGGAAATATTTCTTTCCTTTTTCCTCTCTCTTATTCAAGACGCATCAAAAAGCCTCACTCTGCTAACGAAATCCGAACAAACAAAGAAGATATAAACCGAGAAGATTTAATCCTCTTGAAGGCTGAATGTACCGTCCAGCTCAGAGCTTCAAAGCCACACACAAGATTAGATGGAAGGAGTGGAGACAGTAACGTGAGTCACATCGTCTTCTTCCACCTACTTACTCTGTTTCTTCCTCCTTACTAAGCACAGCCTGTCCAGCAGCCACTAAGGAACTGCAGCAAGTCACAGATAGTTTCCTACTGAACTCACATCTGTGTGTCTTACAGCATCGGGTGATGACGACACCTTTAAACAAACAAAAGCACCAACAACATCAAGATTCCTGTAATGGAGCGAAGCCTTAGATTGAAAGGGACATCTTCTTATCAGGAGTGGACGTCGAGAACAAACTCAAGTTAAACAATAATACACCAAAAAAAAAACTATTAGATTAAATAAAATTAAATTAGGTGTTTCCTGGCTAGATCTCACAGCCTCAGGGGAAATCTGTGCATGGCCTATTTTGATAGAAAGAGGCTGGATTTTAAATTAACAGGGAAATAAATATATTATGATCAAACAAGTTTAACAGTTCAAAGAAACTATGGTCTTAGGCTACCCTCACAGACAGGTCTCACTTCAAAAAGAGGTTTAGTCTCAAATCCTTTCTTGCTTCAGGTACATGACAAAACATGTCTTCTAAAGTTTTGACTAATCACCGTACACTAATGCACAATGTAAAAATGTAAAATGCAATACCTACAAGGAACAGTTACCGGGGCCAAATATTTAAAAATTTGTAATATTTCTCAAAAGTTTGCAACCTTAGCAAAAGAAAAAATACAGTGTTATCACAAAAGTGAGTACACCCCTCACATTTCTGCAGATATTTAAATACATCTTTTCATGGGACAACACTGATAATGCATGCACATTGCAATGCAATGCTGCATGATAACGACCCCAAACACACCCCAAACACAACCACTGCTTTATTGAAGAGGCTGAGGGTAAAGGTGATGGACTGGCCAAGCACGTCTCCAGACGTAAACCCAGCAGAACATCTTTGGGGCATCCTCAAGCGGAAGGTGGAGGAGCGCAAAGTCTCGAATATCCGCCAGCTCCGTGATGTCATCATGGAGGAGAGGAAAAGCATTCCAGTGGCAACCTGTGAAGCTCTGGTAAACTCCATGCCCAGGAGAGTTAAGGCAGTCCTGGAAAATAATGGTGGCCACACAAAATATTGACACTTCAGGAACTTTCACTAAGGGGTGTGCTCACTTTTGTTGCGGCTGGTTTAGACATTAATGGCTGTATATTGAGTTATTTTGAGGGAAGAATAAATTGACACTGTTACATAAGCTGCACACAGACTACTTTTCATTGTGTCAAAGTGTCATTTTGTCAGTGTTGTCCCATGAAAAGATAAATATCTGCAGAAATGTGAGGGTGTACTCACTTTTGTGATACACTGTATATATTTAAAGACCTTTAAACTTTAAACTTGATGAAAACAACAAAGCTCCTTCCTGATTAAAGTAATGTTCCTAATCAAATCAGTCTACTGTCCCCAGGCATTCAAAACAATGTGATGGTAAGAGCACCTCTAATCTCAGCTGGGAAACAGTTTCAAAGAAAGTGCCTTAGTCATCTGATGAAGATACAGGATATTACAGAATGAGCAGCAGGATATTACAATGGCAGTTATAACTGCAGTCCTACAAAATTATCAGCGAGTCACATCCTGACCAAACCAACATTATGCCTTCGAGGACAATCAGATCTGATTTTATATGCACGATGCAGACAGGTACCCAGCCCTTCATCATTTGGGCTTTTCTAATCAGAACTCACTGTCACGCCTTTTTTTTTTTTTTTTTTAAACTTCGTTTCCTACGAATGCTGGGTGATTTTCTCTTTAGTCCGATGGTCCCATTGCCCCTGTGAGATTCCCACGGGGGTGTTGAGATTGCCTACCTTCCACAATAAGTACAAACACAAAAAAACACAACAGTGCGCTCTCACAGGCAGCAGGGAGACAGACAAAATGGACCGTTGGTGGATCACAGTCAGACAAACTCCAACGCCACCATCTGCAGCTTGCAATGCAAGTCCTTCTTCTACTCTGAAGATCTGCTGTGAGCTGGAGTGCTACTCCAACCAGCAGCAGGTGGAGAGCTGTTTCATGTGCAGATATGATCTCAATGAGACTACAGAGCACAGCAAAGACTACAGTCCAAAATGGCAAAGGTGGACTCCACTCACGGGACCAGGAATATCACCTGATTATTGCTCCATTATTATGACCAAATATATATATATATATATAATAGTATTATTGAGGTGGGCCTAGTTTTGCTCGACCACGGCCACAAACAGAATTGAATTCTGTGGACACACTGGAGCGGGCACCAGGCAAAGCACACAACAAATACTGGTCACTATAAAGACTGTGCTGTGGTTCTAGAAGTGTCCTGAAAATGCTTAATAAGAATATCCCACACACATTAGCCAACATGAGTTACGCTCTTCTATAAACACTTGATTAATCAAGAAGTTGTTTCCACTTGGTGTCACCGTTAAAGCTGCAGCCGAACAGTAAATGTGTGGCCGGCAGCTATTACCTAATAACAGTATTGCACTTCTGTTTACCTCCAGTTGTGCATTAGCTTAATAAATATCTGTGATTAGGCAAGCAGTGCCTGGATTACCACTGATGCGGTGACCGGAGGCATAATATCACCACAGATTAACTCGATGGTTCAGGCTAACGAGCACTGAGGGAAATCTCACCAAATCGATCAGCTGAACGCAAAGTCCATTAGCTAAATGAAACAAAACACTGCATATGGTGCTAATTCACAGCTCCTCACAGAATAACAGCAGAGCAGCGAGACATTATGCTGTGAGATGGGTATATCATGACTAGAAATTGTAGCTTTCCTTATTAACATATTAACATGTGGAGTCAAGTGGCTAGTAATTCTTCGTAAACAGTAAAAGGTGGTAGAGCACTAATAAAAATAGCGAAAAAAGGGATGTAATTCAAGCCTGTTCCTGCAATATTGATCAAATTTCTATTAAAACAATCAGAATCTGCTTTTTTTTTTAAAATACATATAAAGCATGAGGGCTTTTCCTGGCTCAAAAATTTCCTGGCCTTTGGAGCGTGACTACACATGGAAGCATGGCTGGTCCTCAGACATTTAAGTGAGTCTGTGTTAACATACTTAGCATAAGTCCATGCAGTTTCCCAATTTCTGTCCAAAAACATGCATTTATGCTTGAAATCAAACCCACTTAAAATAATGGGGAACAAAGTATTTTTATTACAATCCTGGGGATTTTTCCTTGGATGAAGGGCAAGAACTCTTTGGGGAAAGTCAAGATTTGCTGGAAAACCCCCCCGAGTATATCTACTGTACCTAAGAATTCCTCAGCGAGCAATAATTTGCTGACAGCGGTGAGGACAAACACAGAAACCTCAGACAGAACCAGACTCAGGGTGAGTGGCTCACCTGGTACAACCAGTTATGGTGAGGAGAGAGTGGAGAGAGAAAAAAAAAAAGAGCAATAAACAGTAAACACTAAGCATGAGTCAGATAAAACCTCTGTGGTCTGCACAGAGTTCAGGTTCACCACTGCCTTCTTTCTGGGAATAATAACTTGGAGCAAACAGCACGCCTAACCTGTTCATTATTCAGAGACTCTACAAGCATTGCTTGCCCAGTTAAACAAAGTGGCTGAAAGTCTGAGGACTTACGTAAACGAGACAGTGAGATGAGATTTCATTTCCTGCCATCCTTCCACCCCTTGCAGGATTTTGGTCTTTCCCCAAAGAAAAACCACATAGCTCTTTTTTTTTTTTTTTTTAAAGTGAGGTTTAATTTAATCAAGAATGAAACATTTTTGTTCAGCATGAGCTAGAAATAACAGGAAATAAACTCAGACAGCAGACTCTTTGTTTTACTATGTGGACTAATCTTACTTATGCCCCAGTCGCACAGTCCTAAAGAGCAGTTGGCAACCATCTGGCAACCACTGGTCACGAGAGAAAAAAGTGTATTAACCGATCGATTGGCGAATGGTTGCTGGCAGTCGTGAGGTCTCAAACTGGGTCTCAAAGCGGTATACAGGTGCTACACCGAAAACCTCCTTGCGTTTGCTTTGGACTGCCGCAGATGCTCATGGTTTGCGCAGAAGACGCCGACTTGTCTGCATTCACCAACTGAAACCGTAAAAAAAGCACAAAACAAACAAGAAACACGCGACTGTTCGCCTCCAGAGTAAAAGTTGTGCCTTTTGAAACACGTTGGCTGCAGCTATAAGGGACAACTTTTACTTTGAAGGCAAACCTTTTCCATTTCCACGTTGCATTACAGCTTCGCAAGTTTCACTACTGCCTGGTGAGTAGTTGACAAGGAAACGAGAGATGAACGCAGCAATTCCTCAGCAACCGGACACAGTATGCAGTCACACAGGCTGAGTCAGGAAAAACCATGCCCTTCTGGCTGTTTTTAAGTTCTAAAATAGATTTCAAACTAGTGTACAGCTATTGAGTAATTACAAAGGCTAACACACTTCAAGCAATACAACACACAACATTTAATTAAGCTGAAGTTGATGGGGCCTTCTTATGATGTAGCTAACAAATAAATTGTGAAAATCAAGGTTGGAAAATGTGACAAAAAAGGCAATCTCTTTATGGGAGGGCGTCGGGCACGGTGGTTCTGAAAATACCCTTTGAATTAAAATGGAGAAGACTACAAACAAAAACAAACAGTAATCAGCTTAATGCTCCTATTCTTCATACTGAAAGGCCTTTGGAAGATTAAGTACCTGGGGGTTGTTGTCTCTTTCACTTATCCCCACCGAGATTAAGCATCGGCTTCAGTGCTGCTATTTAGTCAACAAATCTTCTCAGAGTCCAATCAGCAAAATCAGAAGAAGACCCCTAATTCAGGGTGATGGTAATAAGATTTGCAGTGGGAGACAGGGTGGCTGGGTGGGTCCCAATATAAGATGCGGAAGCAGGGCCTCGGCCGAAGTGTTGCGAGGGGATGTGTGTGGAAGTGCTTGAACTGATATGTACGTTTAAAAATCTGCCGCTGTCAGCACATGCAGGAAACACACCCTCACATTTTCGCCCGCCTCAGCAAAACAGAAAGCAGCACCCTGGAAATACTTTCCCACCGTGAGCACATTAAACATTTCTACTGAAACAGGGACAAATGGAGCCGCTGCAGCGAAATTCCTCTGCATCGAGTCTCACATGACTCGTTAGCCGAGTTCAGACTGTGTCGATTCAGAGCCCGGCTGCTGGAGATTACTTTGAGTTATTTTCATCAGAGAGAGCAAATCTCGTTCTCATTATGGAGGTATTTAAAGAGAAAGGGAATGGGGTTGGAGAGAGATGGCAATCAGCCTCGCTCTGCTCATTTAAGCGCTCATACAGGCAACGGTACGGCCATTATGGTGAGAACGTGAAGTTTTCAGGAACATAAGTTGCTCAATTTATTCCACACCACGGTCTAAACGCTTGACAGCAAGCTGTGTGTGATAATGTGTTTCTGGAAAGCTACAGTGCCTTTAAAACGGCCATGATTAGAACCCCTCCCCTTGCATATTTATTTTTAATGCTTTCTTTTTTCTCTTATAAAAGAGATCCCGTTTAGAGTGTGCTGTATATAAAAAGAGTAAGTGTAATAAGCCAAAGCTTCAGCCCGCACCTTTTTGCTAAATAATGTGTTCTTTCAATTTAACTCAAAAAACTCTTTGCTGTTGGTTATTTGTTTTTATGGCCATTCTCCCGTAAGTCTCACAAGCAGCGTGTGGCTCAAAAAGATGTGCTAATCTATGGATGCCTTCTACCCAAAGATGATTACCAGCTGGAGGAGAAAAATGGGAATGCATGACTGTACAAAGACTCACATAAGGCCATAAAAACAAATCAGAGCCTCCATTTATGCTTAATGAATTTACTTTGTGAAGTAGGTGGGAAATACTTGTCTTATATAAATATACTCAAATATACTCAGGCGACCCTGAACCATCCCTTAGTTATGCTGCTCCAAACCTAGGCCGCTGGGGGGTTCCTATGATGCACTGAGTGTTTCTTTTCATTCACCTCTTTTTATTCTGTTTATACTCCACTCTGCATTTAATCATTAGTCATTATTAAGCTCTGGCTCTCTTCCAGAGCATGTCTTCTGTCCTGTCTCTCCCCCTCAACCCCAATTGGTCCCTCCCCTGAGCCTGGTTCCACCAGAGGTTTCATCCTGTTAAAAGGGAGTTTTTCCTTCCCACTGTCGCCAAGTGCTTGCTCATAGGGGGTTGTTTTGGCTTCTGGGTTTTCTCTGTAATTATTGTACATAATAATTTTAACATAATGCGCCTTGAGGCGACTGTTGTGATTTGGTGCTATATAAATAAAATAAAACTGAACTGAATTTAGTTTGCTGGGATCTTCTCAGCTTTGTCTTAATTGATATTTTTATTACAACTGACTGGGTGCGCCTCTTTGCAGAAGGTTTAAACAGCAGGTTTGTGGGATACCAGATTATGGATATGTGCTCTTACTGGCATCATACAGAGACAAGAGTAGAAAAAAAAAACTGTCAAAAACTCAGTGTTTAGAGGCGTGTGAAGTCTCAGCTTTTGGCTCTTAGCTGGTACTTCAACCAGGCTGACCTCCTTATTAAGAAACTTTGGCCAGGACTATTACAACTACACACCTTTGTAACACACACACGTCACTCTGGCCTGTGATTAAATGTAATAAATTAGCAGAATTAGCCGTGCAATGCAATAATTATTTTCAACTGGGTCTTCTTTTGGTCAGATGTCAAAACTAAGCTTGTGTTTGCTCTTGCAGCCAAACTGCAGCAGGCTGCAATGATAGAAAAAAAAATGGTGGACAGAGAGGAAGCTGCTCAAGGATGGATGGCGAGTCTTGTTTGGCTGCACCAAGCATAAGGCTGAGGGCACTGCAACCTTACGGAAGTCCTCATTGCCTGTTTACAGGCACAATTTGTGAAAATGGGATGTGGGCATTTATATTTATGTAGCAGCAAGACCAACTTCATGACCAGAAGAGACACTGAGCTGCTGCTTTTTAAAATATGGGACCTCAACATCTGAAAAATTAGGGATGCACCAGTCGGATATTTGGATCAGACTGATCCCGAGTCAAAAAGCTAGATTGGTAACAACGAGCTGCTTTATGGGGCCCATCTATTCAGTGTTCTTAGCTGCAGTGCACTGGCTGCTTAAGGGCGAGGTAGCTTGGCATGGAGGAAGCTAAAAGCAAAGGTTCAGCAGTTTGGAGATACTTTACTTTGTCAGCAGCAACAACTTTTCTTTGAAAAAGTGTGTTTGCAAAAGTGTTGTATTTCACTGCAAATTGCGGCCAGCTGAGCTGGCATGACTGAAAAACTCTGAAGACGATCTCATGGCTTCTCTCTCCGTGTGCGTCTGTTTATTTTCAGTCAGAGAGACGCTCTGAATAGTAGAACCTAGAGGATTGCTGGTTCAGTTTGACACTTGCTGGTAAAGCTTCACTGCATTGTTGTTGTTGTTTTTTTAAATCATCTAAATAATGTATGCAGTTCCTTCTACCTGTCAAGCTCTTTGTTTGGCTGTCTGGCTTTTAAATATTGCTATTTCAGGCCGTTGACCCCAGCAAACAGCTTAAAAATATCTCAAACTCAAACATATTACCTGATCAGCAGCCTCCTCTCGAAATAAATTAATTAATTAAAAAAAAGACTCATCTAATCAGCTAAGTCTAACATAAAGCAGTGGAACCGTTAGTAGCTACAGAGCCAGACAGTTCCCTCCGGAGTTGCTAGGGACCAAAAATATTGGATTTACATTCACCAGAGGACCACAACCACATCTCCAAATTAATGTTAATACTGTCAAACGTGTAAATAAGCAAGTGTTCGTGTCTAGTTATGCATCAATGCTTTTCACTTCAGAAGGGGGAGGATATAAAACAGACCCTTTAATGTGGAAATCTGATGAACTATTTGTAACGAGCAGAACCAGTGCAGTACGCCCTCCACACGCACAAGCCACCAAATATAGGTCCGCGCTGCCTCAAACAGCTTGGATCCTGCACAGGCTGTCCCACTTAGTCCCCCCAACCTGTCACACTTCAGCCAACCACAGCCAGCTGTAGCTCTCTCAGCTGGGAAACAAAGAAATGAGAATACACATTTTGAATAAAACACAAGGAAATAAACAACATGCCGATCACGATAAGAGCAGGAGGTTTTACCAAAAATCTCTCTTCCCCTCATCGCAAACCTGGTTTTCTCTCATCCTTCATTGCAGAAATCTTAAAAACCGACAAAAAAAGCCTCAAAAACAAATATATGCCCTTTATTTTCGTCAGTCAGATTATTAGGATATTATCCAAACTCTTAAATGATTGCTTGATCAGCTGACAATCACCCATGCTTTTTAAAAGTATAATTTTAATTTTAAGATCACTGACAGTTTCATTATTGGCAAAGAAATGTCTGCTTCTAAATAACCTGAATCCTTACACATTTTAAACAATTAAAGGTTCTTCATTATAATTAATGATGGAAATGTGCCGTTGTGGTTATGATTATAGGCTCTACCGTGATTTACACTGCAGCTTTCAAACCACGAAGATCAACTTAACTTTAAAAAGCCATTTAAATGTCTAATCTCTCTGTTTATTGAGTGAGCAGGAGGATTTCTGCACTATGGCAGGTCTGTTCTACCGCTCTCAGGTACTAAAGTTAACCCCCAGTGAAAAAGTACTGTAACACATCTGCTTAAGACACTCCTTATAAAAGTAAACACTGATTTCTGTGCTTTCACGAGACTGATTTAGCAGGTATTCCTAAAGGGATTATAGTTTCTGTAAACCTTATTAGATCTAGGAACAGCTTTGAGCCCTTTTTTTGGGTTCAAAGCATTTTACCTTTATCTTAAAGTCACGTTTTGTGGTCTTAACTCGTAGTTTCAGCTCGCAGGTCTCCTCGGTCTTACTTTAATCTGCCGCTAACGTTAGCTAGCTAATTAGCTTTCATAGCTACAGCATTCCTCAGTGTCCCACACTGAGGCAGAGATCCGCACCTTCACCTACCTCCTCCGCTTGCTCCCCGGGGAACAAACAGGCACGCCGCGGTTCTCCCGGGTGAAGTTAAACTCCCCGTAAACTTTCCTGCCGACCGGCCGCCGTGTGAAACTATTTCCCTACTCGTCAGGTCTGTCAGAGAGCGCCGTTCCCGTCTGTCCTGCTCTTCCCCGGCCGGCGTGTAATCTACAGCCGTGCTCGCTCCCGTGGACTCTCGCTTGCCCCGACAACTTCGGCAACTACCTTCGAGTGAAGATCGTCTATACAGATGAGAGGTTTCAGTCGATGAATTTTTTCCGGGAGGGGAAAAAAAACAGACCACTTTCCGATTTCACGAGTAGTAAGTTGCCATAGTTACCGGCCTTGCACACGCTCACTTAACAAACTTATTAAACTAATTTATCTGGCAATGCCAACGCTTTAGTTGCGAATAGCTAATGTCTAACCACACTGTATCAGAGTGAGAACTCTTGTCTTGTTTGTGAGCTACGCACATGGCTCGAGCTCTCAGGTGTTCAGGACGCAAAACGGGGAGTTAGCGTAACCTGGCGGTGGTGACGATGAACTACAAACACATTGCACGTAACTGTGACTCCTGTTAAAATAAAATTTAAAAGAACTTTTTGTAAACTTTTTGTTCAAGGGCCACATATAATCTGCCAATCGGCCCAATCTGGTTAGACCAATCAGCCGGACCATCAACGTAGCTGATAACCTAGTTTCTTGTAATAAAACAATGCATTCGATCAATTTACAAAATGCACATTCAATTACCTGTGCATTATAATTCACAGCCTATCTATAAAAGCACAAAACCTTAATGAAGAGTTTTTGGGACTAAAATCTTTAGCATTTTACTCCACAATTTGAACAATATTTTAAACTTTATTTTACTGAAGGAAATAAGAGATTTTCTTGATGACTTCTGTGCAATTTTTAAATTTTGCAAACCAGTTCAGTGGGCCAGATTGGGCCCTTTAATGGGCCAGTACTGGACCCCGGGCCATATGTTTGGCAACCACATTTTAGGCCACAGTTCATGGGCCACATATGGCCCAATTTCAACTGAGCCTTTAATGAACCATCAATTTAAAATGTAAAAAGAAAAAAAAAGATTGATTAAAATAAGTCTGAGTTCATTTTTCTATTTTCACTCAGGAGCTGCTACATGTTTGTTAATGGGGCTCTACAAAAACACAAAAACTGTCAAGGTTTTCTAAAGAAAGAACAGTGTAAATACTTTAAATCTGCATATTTTCACTCCTGAAATTATATACAATTCCCACAGCACTTCATTTTATCTAATGAAATTGGAGTTGTTAATGACCTTTCTGCAGTTTTCACATTTTGCAAAGCCATCTAATGGGCTGGATCGGACCCAGTTGTGGCTCCCAGGCTACGTATTGCATTATGTATGTGTATTACGCCCAAGCATCTCTACTCTTGCGGCTTGTTCAGGTGCAATTTTGTAAACTTAAACTGTGCTGCCAATATCTTATTTTTTGCAGAAAATTTCTCCTGGTAACACTTCCTATTTTTCTTAACTGTACTGTCATGAACTTTAACATAAGTCTGAGGTGTAGCTCGTGGATTTTTGCAGTTTGTCTGAATACTGCATGGTCTGAGCTTGGGGAGAATTTGCTGGGATGTTGCCTTCTGGGAAGATTGGCGACTGTCTTGAATGTTTTCCACTTGTGAACGGTCTTTCTCACTGTAGAACGATGGACACCAAATTGACTGGAAACGGCCTTTCAAACATTCCCAGACTGACGGGAGCAACAGTTGTTTAAGATCACTGCTTGTCTTTCTTCCTCAGCATTTTGTTTACGCACACCTGATTGCTCCAAACCAGCACACTAGCAAAAGTTCAGCTTTTATAGAGGTGGTCACACTTCCAGTTGATCAAATAATTAAGCTACTTTCCCTCTTAAGTTGTATGGAAGCAGGAAAGGTGTACAAGACCATCTAGTGGGCTGATTTTGGCTCCTAGTCTAAATGTTTGACAACACTGGCATAGGCAGCCTAGTTCTTCTACTTAAGACTGGGAAAACACACTACAGGGGCCACAGTTTTAAAACACAAAAGAGGCTTCATATTCATATTAAAAGTTCTCAGAAAAAAAACTCAAACTAAATGTATAAAAATGACCAAGCAGTGTCTGTATTTCACAGATGAACAGTCACCCGGAACCCATCTCCACATCCACAAGAGTCCAAAGACCAAACAGAGGACATGTTTTTTTTCCTCATAATTATTTAATCACACATACATTTACATCATGCAGTCAATCCAAAACTGTGATCTCATTAATGTCCCGTCTCCGTCCTTATCAGAGCCCAGCTATTTGTGCCCCAGTTCTCCAGGAATGATCCAGTACCTTGTCCACTGATGGAGCCCCAAAACTGTCCTTTAAAAATTGACCAACTATTACACAGTAATAAAAAAAAGTGGCTACACTTTTAATTTAGAATTAACGCAAAATTTAATTTAGGTAAACACAAGTCATTTTTTTCCTGTATTTATTCCCCATTTCATATCCAGTTTTGGTGGGAGGTCAAAGGATGAACATTTTGAGGTCCATGCTGCAAAGTCTCAACTAAATCTAGAAGGTTACACAGAGGGTATAAACCATCTCGATAAGACACCAAACACTGTCCCTGTCATAGATGCGAGGGAGCTACTCCTCCCTGCAGCTTGCAGAGCGCAATTGTTACAACTGAATACACTTCAACGACAACAAGCAGTTGTCAAAAACTTTTTTTTTTTCTCTCCAGCTCCATTCAAAAATAGCCTTATGTGGAGTGTTTTTATCCGAGTGCAGCTATTGTAAAGAAGTGCTATTTTAACCCAACTTCCCTGTTCCAAGATGACAGGTTTTAGTACGACAACTCTTAGAGAAAGCCGAAATCCTATCCCTCCTTTTTCCAGCTACATTTGTTCCACTAGTCTCAAAATGTATCATTTTTCAGTACAAGTTTCTTTAATCAGTCTTCTGAAAAAGCTTCATGCTCAAAACTTTGGGTCATATTTGAAGTTTTATACAGTTTTTGCACCTTGTCAACTGTCTGGTTATAGCAGCTGCAGAAGATTTTAGTATTTAACATGAAAATTAAAAACAAAAAAAACAAACCTCGGCATTATGTCTCAGCTTTTCAGAAAGAGTGATGAAAGAATAACACACATGGATTACTTGACACCAGTGAAACAAAACGTAACACAGAGGAGGAGTGGCAGGTACCACCTCTGCAAACACACCATGACCACACCTGCCGGTCGACCGTATACAGTGTATTTTACAGTATATTGCACTTACACAAGGTGTTAGTGTTCTCATGCTGGGGTTACAATCGCAACAAGCTCTTTGCCAAATGCCCCGGGGCTTCACAGGGTTAAAAAAAAAAAAATGTAATGGGGAATTAAAAATAAAAATACATCAAGGAGAAAAAAAAAACAAAAAAACAAACAAAATAAATTCTACACACACACCCCCCGGGATAGATTTAGTTAAATAAACCCTTCCTCCAGATGATGACAGAAGATCAATGTGCAATTTTAGACCCCGCTCTCCCTGACTGGCTGATCAGCAGCAAGGGTCTAACCCACTGACCGAACACTCCCACCCCAACCGCCCATGGTTAACCCCCACTTTCAAATAGAAATCTACACCATCTATGGAACACAGAAAGAGATACAGTACATAAAACCCAGCATGACATTCTGAAAATTTACAACTGGAAGGGGCGCGTACAGTTGCAGGCCTTTAATCTATAAGAAAGAACAAAAAGAAGGAGAAGGAAAAAGAAAAAAAGAAACGTGTGGGAGGGAAGACGGAAGAAGCAGCGAGGCACGCTTGAAAAGAAAACATGACACTGCAGGGATTCAAGAGTTTAAACTAAAAACAAGAAGTCCTGAATATGCGAGTGAAAGGAGACGAGTTACTGACAGGGACCCAGCAAGGACAGGACATGCATCATGTGCTATTTCCATCTATACACCTGCAATCAATCTATGTGCTCCAATGTGCAGAGAGATATAAACAGCGTCCATTAACACGTCATTATTAACCACTGAGAGAAGTATAAACAGTACATTTAGCTACGTGGCACAGGCTATGCTAAAAGGTGGAAGTCTGCTGTGTTGACCGGATCATCCTCCTCTCTTTTCCCTTCATTCTACATTCTTTGCATCCTTCTCATGAAGCCACCATTGACGAGTATAGGTTTTATTTTAACTTAATATTAAAAACAGTTGGCCTCCACAGGTATTTAGGTAAATACATCTACAGTGCACCGTCGCACATCTTCTGGGCTTTTATTTTAATCCTTCCGTTTAGCCTCGTCTCTCCGGGGAAGCATGTGCAGTAGTGCCAATTTTACATCTGTACAACAAGACCGGACAGAACAGTAGTGCTCAACGCCATCTAGTCAATTCAAAACATTTTTTGTAGGTTTTTTTCTCTATTTCCCTTAAAGAAGCATGTAAAATCTACCCAGAGAAAAATGTGGTTAACAGCCAATAATAATAATAATAATAATAATCATAATCACAATGAAACGTACAGAGGTTAGCCTATAGGGTCAAGCTGTTTCTCGTTGTAGGGTCTCCTCTTCATTTTTTTGGTCTTTTTTTATTTTAGGTGTTTATTTTTTATTTATTTATTTGGATCTTTCGACCGTTACATTCAGCTTGGCACAGTGCAGAACTACTCGCACGGCGACGACAGATGACGACAGACTGAGCAAAACAAACAAAAACAAAAAAAAAAACAAACCCCAAAGCTACACATTCAGGTCGCGTGTGGTTTCGCTCGCCAAGGCTGTGCTCAAGACTGCGTTTGGTTGAGTGAATAAGAATATTATCTCGCCTGTCGTAAATGAAAACTGTTGTCTTCTTTCATCATGTCCAGTAAGAGGGAAAAGAGATAAGTCAAGATTAGAACTTGGGGGGGGGGGGTAGGTGTGGTGGGGGCTGGAGCTGTACAGGCTGGGAATATTTATATATGTATATTTATAATTCAGGAACTCCTTCGTGGTTCCAAAGCTGCGACGAGGAGCCCGTCCGCTGTAATGGAATGACAGGTTGTCGGGGTGGGCAGGTGGGGGTGGGGGGGGGTGATATTGGCTTCTTCTGTGGTGTCGTCCTTCTGTTCTGCTGCTCTTCAACTATAGGGAGAAAAAAAAAATTGCCCAGTGCATTAGTGACGACTACTTTCATCCAAATTGGGAAGAAGTTGCCAGTTGTTTCTTTAACAGACTCAGTCAGCTTTCCTGGATACAGATTAAAGTCTACCATGTCTGCTTTTAGATGCATTATTGTGTACTTTTTAGGACTGCTGCCTCCCTTAAAAACTGACCCCCCCCCCTTCTCCACTCACTTCTTGTCAGGTTTGCTGCTGCCCCCTCCCCTGATGGATACCGTCTGGCTGTTCTGGTAGAAGCCTCCTCCACTGCGGTTGATGTTGGGGTGGGTGGGGGATGCCACTGGCTGCTGCCCAGGCCTGATGGGTTTGGCTGAGGAGAAGAGGAAGACAAGCTACCTTTAGAACACTATTAGCTTTGTCAGCATGACTCGCCTGAGGACAAGCAACCAATCAGCAGAAAGTCGGAGTGAAGTGGAACTAAAACAGCTGTTTCTAGACAGAGGTCCAGTATAAGATCAATTTTGATCATTTTATACTGTCAATCTTATGAATGTTATGAAGTCCAAGAATTAGGGGGAAAAAGGAAAAAGAGAGACATGAGCATAACATGTCCCCATTAAAGTGCTTTGAAACCCATAAAATCTAAAGAGAAAAAAAAAACATAAAAACTCATATTTGACATTAAACAAAAATTACATAAATTACACCAACACAAAGCTATTTGCATGTTTAAATTAACTTGAACTCTTCCAAAGCTTTTGGTTTACTGCTGTAATCAGTTCTGAATGTACCTAAAAAGGTCTGTTTAAATAATATTCACATATTACCAAATCTTCTGCAAAATAGCAGGACAGTATGATATAATCCTGTCAGCCACCATAACATAAAAATTTTCTGCCCTAAATAAAAGGAGGTACTGAGGGGGTCCAACCCTGTTCACCCCTACTAACCAATCTGGGCTGAGTGTCCCCTCCTGGCCATGTTCTTGGCCCGGACGGCCTCCTTGATGCGGTCCACCTCCTGCTGGTAGCGCTTGCGGTCCCGCGCAGCGTTCTCCTTGGCTTCCTTCAAAGCAGACTCCAAGGCCTTGACCCGCTCAGCCGTAGCTCGAAGACGCTTTTCCAGTTTAGGAAGCTCACAGCGCAGGTCTGCATTATCACGCACCAGCTATGGGACGATTTCCATGAGAACGTTCAAATCATTTAGTAATTCAGACTTCATACATAAGTCTACCAATAAAGGAGGATAGATTGAGCATCAGCAGGCAAACAAAAATATGATGTGAACATAAAATACATCAGTTGATGTGCACATCTGTCTCCTACCTGTTTGTGAACCTTGGTGAGCTGTTCAAGATTGTTCTCAAGAAAGGAAATTTTCTGTTTCTGCGCTGCACTCCCACCTGTATCATCCGAGTCCATCTCAGCGCTCTGCACAAAATAAAAAATTAAGAAATGTCAGAGATGAATAAACGCGCCTCCCATCTGTTACCACATTCTCATTTATTGCTGTGCATAGTGGTTTGATGTGTCTTAAAAAAGAAATACAATTCCTCCACAGAAACCCCCCCCCAGAAAAGTCTCTTTGCGACCTGACTATCAACTTCTGAGTGTTTACCTTTTTTACTCTGGTGGCCAGGTCCTGGACAAAGAGTTTCCTCAGGTTGTGCAGAGTCTGCAGCTCCTTAGCCTGAAATAAAAACAGACAGGTATATTTAAAACTCGTGTAGAAAAAATGAAACAACTGCAGTGTTTCCCACACTTTTTTAACAGTAGCGTGTTTGTATGCAAACGCAGGCACTCGCATGCCAGATTATGCAGTTTATAACATGCTCCTCTGAAAATATTTTAACTGTCAAGCATTGTGTGACAAATTAATCACGTAGCAATAGAATCAGCTGCCCAGTGAGTCTTTCGCCCCATAAATGATCTTAGACCCCACAGTGCTGGACTGCAGACTTCTGCTCCTCAGTCCCAGAGAGCTCTGCACAGTTCCCCATCTGCTTTAGGTTCTGGTTAGAGTGGCTCTGTAGCTTTCAGAGGACTTCTAGAGGAGACCAAGAACTACCGGAGCCAGCTGCAGTCCAAGACTGTGAGCTGGACTCAGTCCAGCTGTGGGGTAAAATACTGGAAAAGCAGAATGACACTGATGACACTACATCGACCCAGCAGAAAATGAAAACATAAGACAGGAAGGACCGGGACCAGATTGTTACTCATGACTGAACTTTCAAATTAAAATAAAGCTGAGGCATCTTTCTTTTTGATGGGGAAAAAAAAACACACGTGCGTATCAGTGTTTTTATTTATCAGATAATCCCGATGAACTCACCACTGTTTCTTCCAGACCCTTCAGGTCCTGTCTGGCCTGTTCCCTTCTGTCCTGCATCACCCTGAACCACAACAAAAGAACAATGAATACATGGCGCATGAAATAAAATGAAAATAAGTTAAAACATACTGCACGTTGACAAAGTTGTAATTCTGTTATATTGTGCAAGCAAAAAGAATAAATAGAAAATGGCGACCAGTGGACAGTAAGGTGAGCATGAAACATACGTGAGCTCGTGCAGCTTGCGGCTCTTCTCCTGGTCGGTGGATTTGAGTTTCTCGTGCTCCACTCTGAGCCTCTCCTGCTCCAGCATGATCTTCTGGTTCAGACTAGAAGAAACAAAATACAATTCTAATCAGGTTACGTCTCAGTCAACATATCCAAGTGCACCTTGTTTGTCACTGTTGCTATGACCCCACGTGCAGTTTAAATGAAACTATCAAAAAATATCTGTTCCATTGTGATTTCACATGCTCCATTAGTCCCTCTATGTAAACACAATGACTGACAACAAAGGCAGCAGCAGAAGTGCATTTCAAAGCCTTACTCCTGCAGCTCAGTGATGAGCTTCTCCTTGTTGTCCAGCTCATCTCTCAGGCTGCTGATCTGCTTCTGATGAGCTTCACGATGGGAGTGGATCTGCTTCTCCACTGCTTCCTGAACCCACACATACACAGAAAATTATAAAAATCAATCAATCAATTCTGCTCAAGAAAAAAAAGCAATTTTTCACTTAATAGCTCCCGCATAAGGGTAGTGTGCATTTGTATCCTGTTTAATGGGAATGAGAAACACACCTTGACTTCATTGGCAGTCTGGATCTCGTTCTCTTTCTCCATAGCATGGACTTTCTCTGTAAAAACAAAGTAATTCCCCATTATTCACTGAGATCAAAGGGATGAATTACTGAACGCACCCGTGATATTAGTACGAGATTCTAAAAAGTGTTAGGATTAGGTTTATTTGCACATTATTTGAGAAGATAAAAGATATTCAAAGTAAACTCATTATTTTCTGTAGGTAACCACCTCAAGATTAACCAACCGTGAAAGCTTGTTTATTTCTGATAGACTGCACGTAGTCTTTAAGTGCACTTTGAGTGAGTGCCAGTCTCAGTGCTTTAATTCCTGCCATTCCCTCACAGAGTGACGTACCCTGAGCACTGAGCTTGACAAGTTCCTCATTAAGAGCGTCCACATTCTCCTCCAGCTGCCTCTTCTTCTGCTCTACATTTTGCAGATACTCAGTCAGGGACTTGATTTTAGCCTCGTGCTGTGGACAGAGGAAAGAGCCACTTGTAAATACACAAATGTCAATGAAAAGCACGATTCACTGTGTCGTTTGTGGTTTGTTCCCACACACCTGGGAGATACGCAGCTGGCAGGCGGCCAGCTCCTTCTCGTTCTCATCCATCTTCTTGTTGCTTTCTGCCTGGGTGCTCTCTAGCTGCTTGCAGCGTTTCACCATTGTCTTCACTTCCGACTTCATCTTGCTGATGTAGAGACGGGCCACTGTAAACTCCTCGTCAATCAAACCGCTGCCACCCTCATGTTGCTGAAATGATAAACGAGGTAAGACCACGTAGAGGAAAGAGGAAAAGGAAAAACCGCAACAAAAAACAGAAAAAGATGCACAGAAGCTGAACCAGAGAAACCATCTCAGTACCTTGATATCATTGCTGCCTACAGCGATGCCAATCTCAGCTAAGTCTTTGAGCAGTGACGACATCATCTCAGTCACCCTCTTCTTCTGGTGGTTGGACATCTCCTTCAGCTTCTGGAGCTCCGAGTCCAGAGATGACAGGATGGACTGCAAGAAGAGAGAACGTTTTAATATCAAGTACCTGCTTTAGAATTATCCGGCACGAAAGCTGTCATTGGTGTATATAAGATGATCTCTCTGGTCCTCCACTTCTTCTTTCAGACGATCCCTTTAGGGGTCGCCACAGCGGATCGGCCGCCTCCATCTCACCCTATTCCTAGCATCCTCTTCTGTCACACCAACCCTCTGCGTGTTCTCTTTCACAACATCCATGAATTGTCTCTGGTTTTCCTTTTTTCCATATTCAACATAAAATATTCCTCCTCTGCACATGTCCAAACCATCTCAGCTTGCCACTCTTCGTCCCAAATATGGCTAAACCTGAGCTGCCCCTCTGATATACCAATTTATAATTGGATCCATCCTAATGAAAATTTCAGCCTCTTCAACTCTGCAACCTCCGGTCTTTTTTTCAGTCCCACCATTTCCAAACGATACATGGTCTCACTACCATCACGTAAACCGTCCCTTTCACTCTTGCTGCTCTCCTTCCATCACAAATCACCCTTGACACTCATCTCCACCATTTTGTTCACTCTTCTTCACCTCTTTTGTGCACTATTTATTGCTTTGAATGGTTGACCCCAGGTATATAAATTTGTCCACCTTCACTACCTCTCCTCCTTGCATCTTCGCTGTTACACCTGTCTCAGGTGAGCCAAAATACCAAAATAGCTAACAGTAAAACACAAGCCCCCCAATGCCAGTAAACCAATGTAAGAGTAGAGCTACATATGTGAAGAGACGCTGCCCCACTTTTTGCCAGCTCAGCTACAATGCAAACACCCACACGGCTACTTCAAAGGGAACAAACTGTCCAAGCTTCACCAGACTTTTTGTATTTCCATTTCCGTGGCTGTCCCTAAGCTTTAGGAGGCAATTACATCTGATCCAATATTTGGATTCAATTCAGTGTTGTTTACTAGGCCATGTGTCTGCAGCAATGCACCAGCGCACTGGGAGGAGAGCTAACATAGTATGGAGGAGGCTAACAGCAGCAGGGCGTGTTTCAGATTTGCTTTGTATGTTTGCAGAAGTTTGACCATGTTTCCCTGTCAGGTTCGCTCTCGCTCGTTATGTTGGGGGTAGCACATGCTGAAAAGACTTTATTGCACTCACAAGTAAAACTACACACCACTGTCATCTCAATATTTCAGTCGTGTGTGCAGGTTCACTGACAGTGAGAAAAGCATCAACTCGTGTACCTGTAATGGTAACAGGAAGTAGTAGCCTTCTGACTCTCACACTTTTCATGAGAGAAGTACAAAAGACTGAGAATAATGCAAATTGATCTTTATGTATTTTTTAATTCTATACATTTTGATTGTGATACTGATAAAACACCAATTTCATTCATTTCTATTGTGTTTCCAAATGCATTTGTTTGTGAGATTTTATTTTTTATAAAAAGTTATGAAAGCAATATTTAAGCCAAGACTGATGTTGCTATACAGATGATAAAATGATTCCCAATCTCTTCTTCCTACAGCTCTGTAGGTATGGGACTGGTAATCAGGATCCTCAGATACCGGAAGTAAAGGTAACTTTATCTGTACTGGAACTGGGAAAAACTGGATCGGTGCATCTCTATTAAAAAGTTTCCTCCGTGTCTTCTTATCCTGCACATCACAACTTGTGTGGGCAAAAGGCAACTACTGCAGGCACTGCTCCCTCACTCCTCTGCTGCTTATGGTCTTGTAGCGAGGCACTGAGTTGAATTTGAGGGTGTAATTACCTTTTTAAAAATCATAAATTTCCTTGAGGCACATATTAAGAATGAAGGCATTTAGTCAATCTGCCAAGTTCTTTTTCACTTTATGGAACACGGTTTAGTTAGTTACAGAAATAAATGGTCTGCAGCTCCAATTAATATGTGCATATTTGCTTGGGTGGATGTGTCAGTTCTACTTTTTATCCCTGCAGGTTTTTACAGTTCTAATTATAGTGCTGTCTCACTGTGTGTTGCATATTAACGTGGTCAAAATAAAGGACAAATAAAAGGCACCCGACTGAAATTAAAGCATCACAGAGTACGTGAGCATGCTGATATCTGTCTCAGGCTCACCGATTTCTGGCTGAGCTCCTCGCTGATGGTCTCAAACTCCTTGGTTTTATCCTCCACCTCTTGGCTCTTCTGGTCATAATTGACGGCCAGCTCCTCCAGAGCCTGCAGCACCTCCTTCACCTCCTCCTTGGAGGCTTCATTTTCAGCCTGCAGGCGGTTCAGCTCTGCCTGGAGGTTCTCGTGATCACGGCGAGAAGAGGCTAAAAGCTGCATTAAAGGAGAAAGACTTCCTTTATTTTCTTTTTCTCAAATCAGTCAGTGTAACAATTAGGACAACTATCTGCATTTCCACTAAAAACATTTTTCAGAGTAATGTGACAGCTTCATGTGTTTCCTCGCCCCTGTGAAACTACAAAGATCATGAGTGCACTCTGCACCTGTGCCTCCACTCCACCTGTTAAACTGCCAGTACTCACCTCCTCCTGGTCCAGCATCTGCTGCTTCAGCTTCTCAGCCAGCTGGCTCTGCTGGTTGATTTCCTCATCCTGTAAAGGGCAAAGACAGACGGCAACATCAGCATTTACGCCAGGCGCCACAGGCAGACGGTCACAAGGTGAAAGACCACTGATTAAACAAAGAATGGCCTGGATGAATAAAGAAACACCTTCCTTATTCAATTTCAAATTTTTTATACTGCAGCAAATCACAACAACAGTTGCCGAAAGGCACTTTATACTGTAAATAATAACAAAGTTTCCAAAAGAAGATTATTTCACTAAACCCCTATAATGTAGATATTTTTAGTCTTCATTATTACACAGTGTTAGACTGTATACTTATCAAATACTGATGGTCGTCCTTTTGGGTAACTTTACTATTGTTTCATTTACTAAGTACTGTTTAAAACCTGTAATACACCTGTATTACACTTGTAATAAACCTGTAATCTGCCAAGTCAACGAACACACCTTATCATCCAGCTGTTTGTAGAGCTTGGCCAGCTCAGCTTCGCACTTGTCCTTCTCGACGTCAGTGAGGCGAACGCCAGGCACGTTCGGCGTGGAGGCTGCTTTGTCATTTATTATGTTGTCCAGGGCCAGCACCTCGGCGTTAGCCTTCTCCTTATCAAACTGCTCCTCCACTGGCACGCTCTCACCTGAGAAGGGGCAGGAAAACATGCATGTTCAGTAGGTGTGGAGGGAAGAAGGGTTGTTCCTCTAATACACTGCCACTGCAAGCAAAATCTTCAGCTTGCACCTAAACAGCACTGGGAAGGACAGCCTTACCATTTCTCCAGCGGTTCAGCTCATTCTCCAACCACGTGATGGTGTTCCTCAGGGTCTTGTTCTTCTCCTTCTCCCTCTCATACTTCTGTTTCCACTGTTCCGCTGTCAGTTCAATGTTCACTGTGACTGTGTTCTTGATGGTCTTTGCTCTGAGTTATGAAGAAATAAAAATGTTATTCCAACAGGGGAAAAAAAAAAAAACTTAACATTTTATGCATCATTATTCCTTAAAAAGAAAAAAGCACAAACACACCATCTGGGATGTATTTTTTATATAATCTTGTTCTGCTTTCTCTCATCAAATCTCCTGATTTTTTAATAATTTCATTTTCTAATGTAGTCAATGAAATGCTACCTCACTTAAAAGCTTCCCGTGACAGATATTTACATGAAAAAAGCTTACTGTAAAGTAAAAAAATGCCACATGAAGTCATTTTGCTTTGACAAAACCAACACAGCTGAAGACGTTCCAGCAGTCTACTGACCTCTGCCCGAACATTAGGGTGGATTTGGTTTCAGCCTCATTAAAGGAGGAAGGTGAGCAGCAGATGACAATGGTGGTTCGACAGTTACCACCCAGCGAGTCCTGCAGGATACGGGTCATCTTGCTGTCTCGGTAAGGGATGTAGGCCTGGAAATATAGAACACAAAAATAAAGTTAAATGACTGAAAACACACATATTAAAATAAAAGTACTGACTAATATCAGTCACAAAAAAATAAGAAGCATCAAGTTCTCAGAGGCAGGCCACCTTCATTATACAAGAGTGACGTTCAACTTCCTTTCCAACAGAGGATGCTTTGAAAAAGTGGCAAAAGGACAAGGGCAGAAAATGATCCACCATAACTTAAACAGCAAATACATACTGAACATTAAAAGGCCCATGACTCATCTTTCCTCAAAATGATTTGGTTAAAATTTACAGACATTACACTAACTTGGTACACAGACAGACATTAGACCCATTTCTTCTTCTTCTTTCGGCTGCTCTCTTTAGGGGTCACCACAGTGGATCATCTACATCCAGAGGTGGGAAGTAACGAAGTACAAATACTTCGTTACTGTACTTAAGTAGATTTTTCGGGTATCTGTACTTTACTTGAGTATTTATTTTCCTGACTTTTTACTTTTACTCTCTACATTTTCACACAAGTATGTACTTTCTACTTCTTACATTTTCAAAACAAGCTCATTACTTTAAGTTCAACTCGTTTGCACTTCCGGTCAGTGCGCTGTCGAACATCAAACGATCTGAGCTTAAACTGAGGAATATTAACGTATAAGAGACAATCGTACTGGCGTATCCTCCATCCTCGAGGCTTATCGCATGCAAAGACATTAAAGAGGCAAAACCGTGTAATTAATGTGTCATTTATAGAGCTATAATCAGGGGTTACAGTGGGCCGGACCGCCGATGTCCGTAAGTTGTGCTCGTGGTACTTCAGCATTTAGCTAGCACTACAGAAGAGCGAACATAAAGAGAGTAGCGTGAGGCAGGTAATTTTAAATGCAACGTTTCTAAAGGCTCAACAAATATAAGCACAAAAAAGTGTGTGCAGTTTGTCACACAGTGTCTGCTAGCTAAAAGAGGAGCTGCTGGGAGAGCAAAGAATGAGCAATAACATCACTCAGATGGAGAAAGATGTAAGAAAGAGGAAGGAGAGAGCAGCAGCAGCAGGTCAGCTGATCACAGCCTGCACACCAACATCATTTACTGGAGCTCACAATAGAAAGTTGTGATTCTTCTCCCCATGCGGAGCCACTACAGCTGATCTTAGGGTTCCTCCACCTTCTGAATCCCACGGTAACCCCTGAGCGTCCTCATGTTTGTGTTTAGGTGGAGGCACAGCCACCCTCCACTACGGAGGACACAGAGACTAGAGCAGTGTTTAAATTCCCTTTCACAGTTTGTGTCCTACACAACAGATTCAAGCTGAGTGCATTCATTAGGATTAAAATTTAGATTGGAATAACATTTATACTCTCATGTATTAATTTATAATACATTATTATTATAACAATATATAAGGAGTTTGTTAGCTTTACACAAAAATATCAGATAGAAACGTCCTCCAAAGAATTACTTTTACTTTCTTACTTTGAGTACATTTCAGAGCCTGTACTTTTTTACTTTTACTTGAGTATAGAAGTTGAGCCAGTACTTCGACTTTTGCCAAAGTATTTTTTAACACAAGTACTTGTACTTCTACTTAAGTACAGAATGTCAGTACTTTTGCCACCTCTGTCTACATCCCTAGCATCCTCCTCTGTCACACCAAAACCTCTGCATGTCCTCCTTCACTACATCCATGAATCTTCTCTGTAATCGTCCCCTCTTTCTCCGGGCTGGCAGCTCCATATTTAAAATCTGTTGTTCAATATAACGACGATCCCTCCCCTGTACCATCTCAGTCTTGCCTCTTTAACTTTGTCTCCAAAACACTTGACCTGAGCAGTCCCTCTGATATACTCATTTCTGCATCCAAAACCTGCATTTTAGCTTTAAATGCTTTGATTAAATTACAGAGTATAAAAAATGGACACACAGTAGCGTCCACATAAGTGCCTTATCCCTGCATTCTTTTTAATAGACTGCATTTAAATGATAACTTGATTTATGATTAGCATTAAACCAAATGGCCTTGGCTGAAGCAGCCTCTTATACTTCACACTGCTACACACAGCAGTGGTAAGGAAGACATCTCTGGACAATAGCTCATTTGTTTTACACCGCCACAGATATATCAGCAGCTGTTCGCCTCAGGTTGTTTACAGAGCCAACAGTCTCAACATCAAACCAATCGTTGATCAAAGTGAAAAGGGTGAAATCAGGATGAAACGGCTGAAGCAAAACACTGCTGGAAGAAACTAAGTTATTTCTGCCACACAAAGGACCGGTAGACGGCTGACAATGCTACTCTCACATTAAAATCACAGAAAAGGATGCTGGTTTTTCCACATGAACACCAAGCTTTGGGCTGTGCAGCTGGTCAACAGTTCCGACTTTGCTTCTGTCTGTTACAACAACGGTAATGCCTGTCTGCTTCAACATGCAACAAAAGTATGAGGCAAAAGATCATAGCCTGACGTTATAACAGATTTAATGCCTATTATGCTGAATATGCCAATTTATGATCTGAAAACCAGATTATGTTTCATGACGTTTTGCACCAAAGAGATTTCAGAAATGAAACACCTTCACTTCATCAAATGCACCACTTGCACTGCAAATTAAATGCCAAAAATCCAAAGACCACCACCAAATACTCATAAATGGACCTCTAGAAGAAACTGACAGATTTATGAAGCACACCTAAAAGCCTGGATTCTCAAAGTATTTAGGGAGCCAGTATATGATTGAAGGTCCATTGGGAACTTTTATTGTCTAAAATGGTTTGCATTAGTGATTTTTGTGCTGGTTTATAGTTTTCCACCCATTAGTGAGGGTAGCTATTACATTGTTTGATATCAACTGCATCTGTAAGTGTTAGGAAGATTTAGTTCCAAGTTTAAATTGAAGAAACATGCTCCCAAATTCAGGTGCTGCGTCCTTCAAAGGTTGCATTTGAAGGTTAATGCAAGACCACGAAGGCTGTACAAATTCAAAGGCTCCTCCAAATGTGTCCTTCTGCCTGGATTTAAAGGATACGCTGGGTGTATCCTTCATGGTCTACCCTATTCCAAGATTCATTGCGGCCCGAATCCGTCAAGGGGAATGCAGATGTGTAAACCTCAAATATCGGCTTGATTTATTAAGATACTGTTTAATTGCAAAAGTGCGCCAGTGTTTTTGGAGAAGTCTGTTCCCACTGGTCTAACAGCCAGCTCGCCTCGCCAGCTGTTATGGTCGAGGCTCACTATTCCTGGAGAGAACGCCTGACTCCTGACGCATCGTTTTCAAAACCCCTGCTGGTCTTCGCCACTATGTAGATTCCACAAATATAATTCACTCAGTTAATATCTAACAGTTGAGGTCTGGTTTATTTTAGTGTTTTATTTGTTCCTGTTCAAATCAGTTTGGCTGAGATTAAAGTTAAGCTTCATAACTGGACAGTTTTATTTAACTTGAATATCTTACTGGAGAGCTGTCAGTATATTTGGAAACAAATAATTTGTGCATCTTTATTCCTTGATCTACAGGTGGTGAGGATAAAGTTCCTCCATTTTCATAGGCTGCTGTGCTTCGTGCTGTCACAGTTGCTAGGTGACAGGAGCTACGGTGAGGCAAGGGCGGGAATCATGGGTGAAGCAAATATGAAGTCTTTGTGGCCTCCAAAGGACTCAGCTTACATAGACTGCATCCTTCAAAAGATGCAGCCCTGAATTGGACATGCATATAGTTGCACCAAGGCCACTGGCCACACTTTGTCCTAACAGTCTGAGCTCTATAACAAAGAGATACTGACCGTTCCTTCAGCCAGTGCAGAGATGACATTTCCCAGGGATGACAAGGACTTGTTAATGTTCTTAGCTTCATCCAGCACAGCTCCCTCAGCACCTGTTTTACTGACCTGAGAATCACAGAGAACATAAGTTAACAAGACCCATCACAGATGGGGATAGCCTGAGCAGTAGGTATGGCTTTAATACTGCCCAATAATGAGTCATAGTCTGTACTATTTATGGGAGACAATGCTCAGCCAATCAGAAACTGGCATCACAGGCTAATCAATCAGGCTGCAGTATAGAACTGATTTTACTATAAACAGACTGGCTCTTCAGCCAATCACACAGCATAATATGATCACATGATTAGGCTAAGCCAATAAGGCATGAGAAAGAGGCTGCATATCATTAGCATATATTCTCGTAACATTAGCAGCCTGAACTCATCCATGTTTACTCTCCACTTCAGAGAAATGTAGTCAAAAGTGTAGAAAGGACACGAAATATCCAGGAATACAAATATTGTGTTGCACATCTTTGACGCTTAAAGAGCAGATATGCTGAATTTCATGGCTCAAGCCCACATGGTTTTGGAGTCTATAGACCCAAAAGGTAAAAACCTCACAGACAGATGCCTGGACGGGCAGAGAGATGGACAAATATCGTCTTGCACATCTTTGAAAAGTAAAGAATATATATGCCAAATTTCACAGCTCAACTCCTTGTGGTTTGGAGTCTATAGATCAGAAAGGTAAAACCACACAGAGAGAATGCCAGCAATATCCTCCTGCTGTATATTGGGCAGGAGGATAACAAAAGGGGGAAAAATGTAGATTACAATATTTTATCACTAAATTACTGATGAAGGACAATGAATAGAACTGATACCAATATGTAAGAGACATTCTAGCTTACCTTTTCACTACCAGCCAGATCTACCAGGTAGAGTTTTCCACTGAGTTTCTGCTCTGTCTGCGTATTCTCCTGTTTAACATTGATCAGGAAGATACTGTGACTCCTGGAGCTGTGCTCGTTCATGTCTGAGGGATAAGTGACACTTGGGTCAGACATCATCAGCCTATAAAATTTTTTTTTTTTAAAAACTACAGTGAATGGATTTATGACAGAGTCTCATAGACGGAAGGATGGCATCTTACTTGTAACTGCTACATGTCTGTTAGCTTTGCCTTCATCAATTGTATCCATGACCTCGTCTGGGCTGCAGACAAATCTCTCAGTGCAGCCCTTTTAAAAAACAAAACAAAACATGAGGTTACATTCTTGGTCTTCACCAGCAGGTTTTAGTAGTTTTGAAATGTGACACAGGGGAGGTCTCACCTTGACATAGGGTACTCTGTTTTTGTCTTCATGCACTGACAAATTGGTCTTTGACACTGGAAAAAAAATGGAATATGCAAGTCAGAGAAACAAACTTTGTACTACAAACACTTATGTAAACATTTAATTCAAAGTTATTATAAAAGAGACAGAAAGACATGGGTTTCAAAGAATCCTGAACTGAAATCTACAGAAGCAATGAGGAGATGGAGGAGAAAGGTTTTTAAAACCTTATCTTGAGGCAAAGTCAGCAAACTTTTTAAGTGTGATTTGTCAATATTTGGCTTGTGATTCTGTACATGTACGTTCCAGTAACCACTGTAATTAAAGTTAGATAATGTTTCAAAGTTACTGTTCAAATAAGTGCCCAGTGGCATTTCACAATGCTGTAGAAGGATTCTGATTTATGGGTCGTTCTTGCCGTTCTCACCCTGGCCACACAAAGGCCCTTCATATGACCAGCAAGTTATATTATTTATATCCTTCTGTGCGTTTAGTCTTCTTCCATTTCTACATCTCTCACCATTGTCTTGGACATCTAAACCATGTTCTTTTAGATGATTTTGCAGCAAATAAAAAAGGAAGGCAAAATGATGAGCTCTAATTTTTAAATGATTAATAGTAAAACATGTAGTTCATAAAAAAATCAATTGACCAAAAAAACCAAAAACAAAATGGATGTAATGTAGAGCAATATAAGAACTGGGTACTGTGAGAACCCCTCCACGAATCGCCACCTTATTATAGTGGAGGCGCTTATGTGTCCCAATGATGCCATGGGCTATAGAGTCTCCTAAGGCAAGCTGGTCCTGGGTGAGGGGCCAGACAGAACTGACCCCTATGAGAAAGCTCAAGGGTACAGTTTACCCTGCCTGGGATAGGGTTACTGGGGCCCTACTCTGGAGCCAGGCCCATGGAGGGTGCTTGAATGAGAGCGCCTGGTGGCTGGGCCTCAGCCAGTGTGACCTAGCCACCTGCAGCCTGAACAGGAAACATCGCTGTTCTCCTGTAGTCCCACCACCCGCAAGAGGCGCCGTAGGGGTGGGATGCAATGTATGTTGGGTGGCGGCTAAGGGCAAAAGCCAAGGCTGGCTACTGGGACATGGCACATCACCTCTCTGGTGGGGAAGGAGCCTGAGCTAGTGCTTGAAATTGAGAGATACCAGCAAGATATCAAGCTCATCTCAACACATGGCCTGGGCTCTGGAACCAGTCTCCTGGAGAGGGGCTGGACTCTGTTCCAGTCTAGAGTTGCCCTCTGTGATAGGCGACGGGCTGTGATAGGTATTCCTGGTTTCCCTTCGGCTTGCTGCCTGTACTGGGGTTTTCACCAATGGACGAGAAGGTCACTTCCCTGCACCTTTGGGTTAAGGAACAGAGCCTGACTGTTGTTTGCTCTTACGCGTCAAATTACAGTTCAGACTACCCAGCCTTGTCAAAGTCACTGGGTGGGGTGCTCCATCTGGTGACTCTGTTGTTCTACTGGGAAACTTCAGTGCTGACATGGGCAACGGCGGAATGATTGGGAGGAATGGCATGCCTGATCTGAACCCAAGTGGTGTTCTGTTATTGGACTTCTGTGCAAACCACAGTTTGTCCATAATGAACACTATGTTTGAACATAAGTGCACATAGCACCAGGACACCCTAGGTCACAAGTTGATGATTTGTAATCGCATCATCAGATTTGCAGCCGCAAGTTCTGAAAACTCGGGTGAAGAGAGAAGCTTATCGGTCAACTGATTACCACCTGGTGGTGAGTTGGATCAGGTGGCAGGAGAAGATGCTGGACAGACGTGGGACACCTAAACATATACATATAGTAAGGGTGTGCTGGGAGTGCCTAGCAGAAGCCTAAGTCTCCATGAGATGGGGTGAAGAGTGCAGTCATTCGAGAGGGGCTCAGAGTAATCGCTATTCATCTACATCAAAAGTAGCCAGGTGAGGTGGTTCAGGTATCTGACTAGGATGCCTCCTGAGCAATTTAGCACACATAAAAAAGCTAGCACTGGCATCAGCAAAATTATTGCTCCTGATGCTGCATACTCATCCAACTGACTGAAAATGTGCCCTCCTTTTGGATGTTTTTCCATTTCCACTAAGGAGTCAACATGGCAGCCACTGAGTAAAGGAAGAGTACAGTGCTCTACACTGAACCTTTTGAATGCTGTGTACATTATCCCAGTATTCGTAGATTTTATGTAGCTATACTTGATAGTGTGAACACACTATGCAACTCTACACCAACAGCATGTATGTACAAGTACAAGACATGTACGTAAATAAAAATTTGTCCTGAAACAGCCTGCTAAGTATGCTCAGATTTGAGGTGTTTTTATACATTGCTGCACATACAGAATATCCGCAGTTACAATTCTGTACAGTTACAGATAACTACTGCCCCACACTGTTCATTAATTTCCATTTCACAGGCTTTTAGCAGCTCATCCTGTCACACTTGTTACCACAGTTCGGTACAATTAGAGGAGATGAGAGATTCAGGCCCTGTTTGCAAGAGAAGGTTTTCGGTGGAAATTATGTCATTTTGCCGTTTTCGTTTTCGAAAAGTAGCGCGTTCATATGGAAACGTTTCAGAAACTATCTCCGTTTATATGGAAATGAAAGACGCTGAAAATGCTGCAGTTCCCATTGCCATGCCACAAGTTCGCAGTGTGGCTACAGGAGCTGCAACCATAGTGTGCATGTGTGAGTGGCCCCGTTTTCAAAAAGCAGTGTTTTCATCTGTTTACACGCAAACAGAGACCAGAGCATTTCGAAAACGCTCCACCGTAGAGCCCGTTTTCAAAAAGTATCATTTTCACTTCATTCTGGTGTAAACAGGGCCTCAGTGTGTGACACTTACCATCCAAAAGGTCCCGGATCTTGTCTAAGTAGATTTCAAAATATGAAACCTGTAAACAGACAAATGACCTCATTATGTTGCGATCAAGCAGAAGGAACAATCTAGTTGATTAAGATGCGCACTCAGGGGTTTGTGTAAAGCAGACAGCTGAAATCTGGTATTTTGTACAGTTTCGTGCAAATTTAATAGTTGGCAAAATTTCAATAATTTAACACTAAGGGCTTTGACATAAGAGTAGAGCCCAAAGAAGGTGGGTCAGACAGGAAACATGACATTGCAGTTCAAAGCATATCAACCTCCTCCATCTCATATGTTGTCTTGAGCATAAAATGCAGAATAGCAGCAGAGTACAAAAAAGGAACTAAGCAGCTTGTTTCTTGCACTTCTATCTGAGCATATAACTTAAGTTTGAAAAGTTTAAAAACTGCACTTTTTATCTGTAGGATGATGCCTCTATAACCATTGTACAGTATATCCCCTCTGCTTACTTTGATATGAAACTCCAGGTTTTCATCCATGGAATAGATGTAGTTGAAGATGTCTTGCACTATCCTGGGGATGATTCCCATCGAATCTGTGTCATGGAGATTCCCCTGCAAACAGAGTAATTTAACATAATGTCACAAAGTCAAAATAAGAATTTCTTGAAATTTAATTAAAAATAAATATTACTCTAGAGGCCATCATTACCTCCATGGTATGTGTTTTGCCAGATGATGTCTGCCCGTATGCAAAAATTGTTCCATTATAACCCTCGAGAACATCTGTAAGACAAAATTTAGAACTTAGTAAAGCAAAGAACCAAAGGAGCTGTATGTTTCAAGATAGAAAACCATCTACTGTGCAAATACCTGTAAACAAGCAAATATAAAATTATTACAAAAATAAAAGTGAGCCCTCACCTTTTACAATCTTTTGGGCACAGGCATTGTACACTTGTTCTTGTGTTGTATTTGACTGAAAAACTCTGTCAAACATGTAAGGTTTACCCTGGGAAAGAAAGAGAAAAGGAGTATTAGTGACAGAATAAACAAAATGAAACCCAATAACCTGAAACCTCTAAAAAAAAATTAATGTGATGTGTTTTGTAAACAGATGTGTGTATAATACTTTCTTTCACTAACAGGAACAATAGGAATTCGGTCCATGTTCACGATAGGTGTTGCCTGATGAAGACGGTCCAGCAAACTGAGTTATACAACCATGTCCAGCAGCAAGTGCAGTTTGACGTGCTACACAAAATCTCTATACGGGAAGCAGGAACAGGCAGTATGGCTGAAGAGATTTACTGATAGTAACTCAAAGAAAGACATGTGGACCCAACACAATATTTACTTACTGGAATTACTAAATAATGCTTTGTCACAAAGCAGTCAGTTTCTTGTGCTACAGATACACTCCAACTAAATCATCTTGTTCCACAGCCTTAGTTTATTCAGCCTTTGCCCACTAACCAGCTCTCCACCTACTGCACGTTTTGGTTTGTGTGGCTTTCCAGCTCACAGCATAAGGGCTACCATCACCAGGTGCAGTCTGATATGGTAGAGTCGGAGGTCCATCTAACCGCGATACACAAGACTTGCCAGAACACTGACCTGGTCAGCCTGTCAATATGGAAACAAGACTGAAAGGGCTAGGGGTAGCTGGTAAGCAGTGACCAAACCTTCAAAATAAGAGTGCGAGTATTATTCACCAGTAAATCAATAATGGTTGTAAAGTCTATGTGTGGGGAAACACCGTTGCACTTGTGTTTCACCAGCATCTTTTCAAACATATTTTCCTTTTTTGCACAGAGAGAAAATAGAAAGATGGCAGAAAATGTGTGTATATAGGAGCGATGACATTAAAAAAAAGGAAGACGCCTGGAGGCATTGCCTTGCATTGTCTGTCTCACCACCAAGACACCCCAGATTGTCAATTTGATATTCTCCACCTACTTCCTCTACCAGCTGCACTTTAGTTCACCTTGAAAAGCTTGCATCTCCCACCTAATATGGCTTTTCTCATCCTAAATCTCTCCCCGTCATGCCCTGAGCTTTTAGTATTAATTTAAGATCCAGATTTAAGATCCTGCTTTATAAACACCAACATATCACTCTGATTACCCAAAGGCTAGTAAAAAAAAAACTTCAAAGCGGAGCTCCAGCGAGATAGCAATCAATAGCTGGCAAGATGACCAACCACAAGATGAGGAAGACGGAAACTACAGGGCAATAAATCTAATGCTACAAGCAAATCTAAAGTTCAGCTGAGATGTCACGATCTCTCTGAAGCTTCACAGTCCTAGTTGACTCATCCTGCCTTCAGTTTTACAGTAAAGGTACTAGCTGTGATGTGGTAAGAGTCGAGTCTGAGCACAAGAAAGCCCCATTAGTGACAGGTTACAAAACAAACAAGGCAGAAGAAATTGTTGACAAGCAGCTGGTGTCACCTTGAAGGCTCCACTGATTAGGCCTTACTGGTTTGAGGCCAGAAATAAAAGGAAAAACATTCATCACTCAAGATGAAACCACAAATACATCACAGCCCGGCAGCAAAAGCCTATTTACCAGTGCTAGAATTATTCAGACAACTGCAACTATGCTGTGATGTCCTCAATTTGCACACCAGCTCATAATCTATCCTGACAGTCACATCTAAAGCACAGCTCTGTGCAATACCCAACAACAGCACCTTAAGACATTTGTAATTCACTCCAGCTAGCCACATCCCAGCAACTGACCATGCCCAGAACAAGAGTGCCAAGTCACATTGACTGCCAGACACCATCTGCAAACAACAGAGCTTGACTTTAAAGTCCTCATTGTTACTGGTCTTGTTACCTACACTTCTGACTAATGGGATTATTGGGTGAAACTGCAATTGCTGTGAAATGCATTGTTAAAGTGCTCTGTCACATCCCTTGCTTCCTGATGGCTTCGTTATGACACATGGTAAGTTATATATTGCAGACAGTAACACAGTTGCTGTTAGTTTATTCTGCCAGCACCCACTGATTTTTTATTGACTAATGTGTGTGATTACTACATTTTTTTTTTTTGGTCAAACCTGGATTTTTGGTACATATGGCAAAAAATAAACAAATGCTGCCTGCTTTCACTCTTTAACATCTGTTACAGCATTGCTGTCACAAGGATAAAACTTTCCTACCTCATATAATTTTTTAATTAATTTCTCTCCCTTTGCACAATTTTTACCTGGTTTAGCTGTTTTGTCTTTTAATATACAATATTTTATTTTACTAAGCCATTTATGTTGTTTAAGGCTTTTTTTGTTATGGGTTGTGGTTAATGTTTTGGCTGCTATAACAAGAACTTCCTAATGTTTGGGATAAATACAAATGCTTCCCCACACATCATTGTTATTCGGGCAGAATGCAGAGAATCTGATTTAGAAAGTTTAGTTGCTACTAACCAGCTAGTCCGCATCCTTTAGAGACTGTGTTTTCCCTACTGGCTGGCTTGCTGGCCAGGTTGCTTTTGTAGCAGTTCTCAATATCCTTCAGCTCTTTCCTCAGAGAGGATCTTCCATGTGGTAGGATATAGGACCTATTTCAGCCCTACCATCTTGGCCTATAGTTGGCGTTGGTCCATGGAAATACTCTGAGAGCTAGAAAGCCACTCTAACCAGAACCTGCAGCAGATCAAGGACCAGGTGTGGACATGTCGAGCTCACTACATCTGCAAAGCAGAACTACCTGCAAGTTGCAGTCCAAGACACTGAATGTGTACTCATTTGAGTATCAGCTTATTATAATGCTTAGTTTGTCACAAAGTAATTGGAAAATAAAAGATTTGAGGACAGTGTGTGCGCATGAATATCTAAATTCATACAATGATCTTATTACTCTTTTATACAACTTTCCTTTTATATCCTTTTCTTTCCATTTATCCGTCACGCACTTGCAACACTACACTATGTAAAAGTAGCTCAAAGCTGTTCTTGTGGGACATCCCAGGCTAATGTATGAAAATAGCAAATGTGACAGCAAAGAAAGGGGGGATGACTCGATCTTTTTGTGTACCACTGACAGAGGAAAGAAAGCATGAATAATTCACCTGCTGCATGTTCACACTAGGATGGCAAAGCTTGCTTGGCAAATCGAGCTAGCTACCCATACCACCTCATCTGGAAACTTCATCTAGCTCTCTCACGACTGGGAGGACCTAAAAGTGAGCTATAGCAGATTTAGGATGTACTGCACGAATTTTGTCCAGGAGACAAAGTGTGTGGAGAATCAGCAAAGAGCAAAAACAGAAAAGAGCATGAAGCACTATCAACATGGTCTGCACTGGTCTAACTGCATGTCTTTACAGAAGTGTGGGCACTGATGCTGAGGCATCAGTCCCAGCTCAGGGTCCACGCCCTAAATTGTTTCAAAACGGATATATAGTATGAGATAAGAGCAAAGGCAAAACAAAATACATCACCATAATAATTACTCTCCCTACCCAGAGCGATTGCCTAGCACCCACTTACTCTGATTGGTTCAACAGCTGGTAACCAGGAGAGAAAACACAAGGGGATTACACAGGATCCCTGAGCTACTGCTGCTCCTGTACTTCTTGGAACAGATGCACTCGCATGTCTCACAGTCTGCACTGGTATTTTACCACTATGACTGGCACTCTGAACTGGGCAGGGCCACATCACGCCTTAGCTGCACAGACTGTGCCTGCTATTAGCCAGAGGCCTGAAGTCATTGTCAGCAAAACTATTCAAGAACTCAGCACAGTTCTAACGGCCATCTCTGTTTTGCATGGCAGAAAATGAATAGCCCTGTTGTACTCTAAAATCACCACCTAAACTAGCAGTCTTACTCGAGATGATGTGATTCAAATTCACGATAAGTACCTATTGCCTTGTAAACTCTCTTAAAGCTGTATTTCCATTGGTGAGCATATCATGAAGATAGCAAAGTCCACAAAGACCAAGAAAAACTAATATTTAACCATGTTTTCTTCAAGTAATATACCACTCCCTTTCACATGATGAGCATGCACTGTAAAATTTAGACATCAGCTTAGGTTTTAGGCTGTTTGCTTCTTAATTACAAGTAACAGCAATATATAAAGACCAGGCACTTTCCTTTTGTCTGTCCTGCCATCTTGATAAGTGCAGAGGCATGCAATGGCACAACCCCAAGTTGTGTGAACAGTGCTTGCTCTAGACATGCTTTATAGGCCTATATGACAAAGCATCAAGTGAAAACCATTTGGAAATGATCCTCAAGCCAACTTCTCTGTTGACTCAGTAAAATGAAGGTACTGCAAAGCATTAACTGTTACAAAGCTTTTATCCTTATCTGAGGCAGGAGGGCTAATTAAACTAAAGACAACAAACGCTGGTTTAAACATCCTGAAATGAAAACACATGGATTTCCTCAAAATTATTTATAAGATAGCTCTGCAAAGTGTCCAGTCACTGAAGGCCAACAGACAACAACTGGCCTGCATGAAGTCTGGCATTTCCACTCCCAGTTATTATGTAGTCCACGTTTCCTCTCCCCCATTCCCACCCTCCACCTCATATCCAATCCTCTGATTAACTTCAGAATGGTCTGCAGAATGGTTAGTTCAACAGCCAGCTGGTCGGCTAGCTGTTACTAGCTTTAATTAAGCTACAGCATTAAAACTAGCCAGCTAGCCAAGGCCAGCTAATCTGTCAACTACCAGCTGGCCTAGCCTGCTAGCCACTACCCTATAAAAGCTGGCTTACGCTTTATGCTGACGCAAACTGTTCATAATTAATAGATTTATAGTTACAGATGCACAGCCACTGAATAATTAACATCGTTATAATATTGAACTGTGTAAGGAATGGGACCGGCAGGCAGGCCGGCGGGCGCCGGCGACATTTTAACCTGCCGATGTGTTTGTGGCTTTGTTGACTGACAGCTCGCTAGCAATGACAGGACAGCCGCGAGTGGTGACATTTTTATGACAACAGCAACTGCGCTGTGTTTCTGAAATGTAGAATTAAATGCTGCCGGAGTCTGTATAAGAACTGAAAGCCGAATAAGCAACACGTTAAATGTGAGCCACTGAATGGTGGCGCCAGCCGAGGGCCAGTGGAACAACGCACCCGTGAGCAAATTAGCTCTGCTGGCTAGCAAGCTAAGGTGCTAGCTACCGTAACTAAAAGACAATCAAAAATGGCGTACGGATACCAGCCGGAGGACTCTGTCAAACAGGTAGCTACCAACGGGCAACACGTATCAACTCACCGCGATAACAACAGTATCTTCCCCTTGAAACTTGGGAATGTACTTGTCGCCCCTGACCACCTCGGAGCTGTTCAGGGGCCTAAAACGGCACATCACTTTGATGGTGCACTCCGCCGGGTCGGCCATCTTCCACGGTTCACGAATGGAAATTCACGACAAGAATTAAAGTATATCCTGGATCTCAGGGGCGGCCGCGGGAGGCGAAAAGGGAGGCCGAGCCCCTCTGTCCCAATCTCAGGTTCTAGAAAGGGCGATGGTCAGTCGGGCATTCAACAAAAATTCTTGTTTTTCCTCTCAGTCACTTCCCCCCGTCCTGTTAGGAAGCCATGATACCGGTGGATCAGCGGCTGGCCACCTCACCCCTCCTGCTGCCGTGGATGTGGATCAAAATGACGTCACCCCAACAGGCGCTCCCCTCCTCACTGTGTCAATGTATTGAAATCCTCAGCAAACACACAAACTCACTCAGCGGCACCCGAAAGCATTTGAATTATTTGTACTTTGCTGTTACTTTTTACTTGTACATCATCATTTCAAATAACTACTTGAAGTTATTAGATAAATATTCTTATTGTCAAAATCCGGTTCTCTCCAGGTGCTCTGGCTTCCTCACGCAGTCCAAACACATGCATGTTATTTGGTGACTGAGCATTACCTGAGGCACAAACACAAACAACCAATGTGTAAAATAAAGCAGTAATTATTAGCACCAGTTCAAGGTAAATGGATTGGTACTTGTATATTTGCACATTCAAAGCACTTTCTTATAACAGGCCTTATTCACCCATTCATACAAGCACCTTTTTCTATGCTTAATTGGTTTTAATCTAACATTCACACTCCAGCAGATGCGTATGGGGCAACTTGGTGTTCAGTATCTTCCCCAAGAGTACTTCAGCATGTGAACCGGAGGATCCAGGGAACGAGCCATTGACCTTTCGATTGGTAGACAACCCACTGCACCTCCTGAGCCACAGCCACGCCCATCAGAGTTTGTTGCTTAGATTGTGACATTACTATAAAGTAAATTATTTAAAAGACCAGTTATATTTGTGTTTTGAGTTTAATCAAATTAAGTACTTGATAATTCAAAGTAAGTTACTTGTATCACAATGATCCAAAAAGCATTTAGTCTTCTGCTGCCATGAAGCAGATTCTCTTATGCATTAATAACACTGCCTAAAATTGACCTTACGCCTCTGAAGGATTAAAGGATGTTGAAAATGTGCCCATGTAATTATCTGTCATGCATTTAAACCTCTGTAACCTATTTACATAAGCTATAAATACAAATGCATCATTTGCGGACTAAAGGCTGAAAACCTTAAAGCTCCTGAAGATTGCAGGCTTTGTGGAATGTTGTGCTGACTTATTGGAAAATGTGTGAAATTAAGCACCATAACATTAGACTTATTCTCCATTCTTAGATCTGAATGTTTCACTGAATATATCTCCGCTTCAGTAAAACAGACTAAATTTATTTTGTGTTCCACAGTGTGGGAGACTTGTTTGTCTAATCTGCCGGGGAAATATTAGGAACAGTAGTGCTATTGTTACTCCTGAAAGAGGACAGAACTATGGCATGCTGTGGAGGCTGCAGCTGTGAGACCTCCTTGAAACTAAAAATTCATCATGCCTGACTTCATTCAGCAGATGCCATATAATGGAGCAAAAGCCATGGCAGACTGCTAGTGGCTGGACACATTTTCAGGCCCCTCCCTGAAACACTGAGTGAGATCCTTTTTCCTGTTAGAGTGCTTAGCTAATCCAAATACCAGTTCTACTGGCCCACTTGTGTGTTCACAGAGTGAAAGGGTGTGGTGCTGCTGTGTGAGCTAACAGGGTAGTCTGGCTATAACTGAGCAACAAGTCCCCAAAGACCACATTGTCTACTGTCTACTGGACTGGTAATAATAACAGGAAGGGTTATTCAGTCATATGAGCTCTTATTATGTTCCTTTTTATTCAGCTAAATCTCAGCAAAGTCTGGCCTTTCATGGCCTTTATAAAGACATGTCTTTACACCTAGATTTCATTGAAAAGTTAAAGGTCAACAGTCATCTTTTGATGCTATTAAAAAGACTTGAATTCAGTGGAATGTCAAAATGAATTCATGTTTACCCACTTTTGACTGGAGGTATAAATAATCCATAGCCATTAATGCTAAAATCCGGTTAAATTTGACTTAAACCTGCAAGTTTAGTAGATATGTAAATCACAGGTACCCATTGTTTCAAAAATTCACATCTTTATTTGTTTAGGGTTTTTTGTTGCTATGTGAAATTTGGTTGGCATTTAATCTCATTGTAATGGTATCCAAGTTATCAGACAGCCTCCCTACTCTGACTCCAGATATTACCAGATGGCATTTTTTTTTAAAATATGGAAAATATGTTTATTACATTTATAAGCATCTACATGCATACCATCATGACAGCTGCATGGTGAGGCTATTGTATTAGTCTTTCTACAGTAAAATGTATTGTTCCCATATATTAAAGCGGTGCAGAGGTTGGCACTGAGTTTTTATCTGCTATTTGAGAAGTTTCCAGAAGTGTTCATGAGGAAGAGATGTCCTTTCACATTTCAAATTAAATTTAGGATAATTTTCTAGCTATCTCTTTAATGACCTGATACCCTTTCGCATATCACATTAGCTAACCAGGAAGTGAAGCTCTTGAAATCAACACTCTCTTTTGTGAGTGTGTTCTGGGCTCACAAAGACCCACAGGCATTTTTTTTTTTTACCTCAAAAGTAGGAGAAACCAGAGCTCCTGGACACATCTCACATAAGCATGGAGAGAACATGCAAACTGGTTTGAACCCAGGACCAGCCTGCTCTGAGGTAACACTGACCCACCATGCTGCCAAATGCTTTTCAGGGTGGGACTGTACTACACATTTATTTTAGCCCCCTCCTCTCACATCGCATGTGTACTGAAGAGCTCAGCATCTAGCTAAGCCTATTAGTTGACAGCTTTGTCTTAATTATTATAGTCATGTAGCATTGTAGGTTTAGTTTTACTGTAAATGCATTGGGCTGCAGGCATAAATGTGTTTCAGTGTTTACAAATTAGAAAACAATGACACCGTCATTCATTTAATCTCCAGTTTTACGTTCATTCATTTTAGGGGAAACACATTAATTCAAAATGGGAAACTATACTTGGGGTAGCAAAACGAGACAAGAGGAAATAGCTGGGAAGAACAGGTGATCAGGATCACGCAAACGAGACAAGGGGAAGTAAAGCAGGACACAAGACACACAGAACACAGGACTGGCAAACTAAGACAGGAAGTGAGAGGACGGGGAAACAAATGCAAACTTGACATCACACAGGGAGCCAGACACACTGAGGAAAACAGACACAAGAGACTACATAAAAGGGAGGAACACTAAGGGAAAACAGGGAGAACTAAACCCTAAAGCCACTGGGAACTTAAGGATGCATGAAACGATAAACAAAACAAAAATAGGGGAAAAAATGCATCGATTTACAGTTTAGATATTTTATTTTGTCATGCCTAACTAATCTGTCATCAAGTAGCTGTTACAATAAAATCATGAAGCATTTTCTGTCATTTCAACACGGCTTCCCTGCTCCTCCCTGCTGGGTCATCAGCAGAATGACAAAGGGTTGACCACTGCTAAATCAGAAAAAGTAATGAGCAAGTAAGACTAAACACTTAAAAAGATCTGCAACTGGTTAAGACACAGTCTTCTCAGTAAATGATTAATTATTTTATTGTAACACTAACCTGTCTGTCCAGCTGCCAACGGTGGCACCATAAGAACAGAGGACAGGGTCATGGTCCACCCCAGTGTGTACATGGGTCGTTTTATCTTGAGGTGTTGGTAACTGACCGGCTACAGGATGAAAAAGGTTTGAAAGTTTGCATAAGTTGAAGAATAAACCAAATTGCATGTGTGACGTGTTAATTTATCTAAAGTTATTGTTCATTTTGTATTACAAATACTTTTAATACTGTAACTGCTTCCCTCAGGCAATATTATCAGAAAGCACTGCATACAATTCCAATACCATGGAGTTGATACAGTTATGCCTAGCTATAAAACCAGATGACACATAATAGGTTAGACTACAGGCACAGATTACGATTGGTGTGATTTTTCCTTTTCAAGAACATGTCCGCAGTGTTCATGTAAATTACTCCCACCACCAGAGGAGGGAGATAAAAACTCTTGCTGCAGGTTTGAACTACCTGAAGCTTAGCCAAGTGGTTCAAATCTGGATACAGGTAGAAGTAAATCCCTTGCCAAGCTCCAGGTACAGCCAAGCCCCCAGTGAATAGTATTCACATAGGGAAATGTGTTACCTTCAGAGAAAAACATTTAGACAATATTTTAGTGAAATATTCTTTAGTTGAAGTCACTGTTATGTATCACAAGTGTAATTTTGTTATGCATCCACCTAAGCTTTCCAGAGGACCTTACACCTTTCTAGATACTCAACAGAGACACGAATCACAGCTCCTCAGTGCATGGCCAGTACATGTTTTCTGAGGTGAAACTTGTAGCTAAGTTCAAGAAATCTGGACTTATTCTCACAGCTCAGTAGCAGCCGAGGTGGTGCTGGTGATTTGATTGGCAGTAAAATTCGGAAAAGAATCTGAAATCAGAAGACCCATGTAGTTGGCTGGTTTAGTGACTAATTTAAATAGATTTGAGACTTCAGAATTAAAGTATAGCCTTGGGGAATTACAATTTTAGAAAACAGAAGAAAGTTATTAGCTCTACAGTGAATGTTCCAGAAATAATAGCTTGCCCCATCATGGAGTTTAATTGGAATATTGGTAGTGCATAAATCATGGCAACTTTCTTTGTGCAGCTGTTCATTACTGGCGACTGCAGCCAGATCCAAAATGTGTGCGCTTGTGTGATGCTTCCTTTACTTTCTTTTGGCTATGTGTTCTTTGTTCTCAGTGTGTGTTACAGAAACATGTTATCACAGCAAAAGAACGATAGCAATGTGCTTTTTAGAGAGAGAGAAAAGGAAATCACTTCCTTTGATTTTGCACATTTTTTCACTACATGCCGCTGATCTCTGAACCTCCACACAGCTTGAAACAGCACTAGTGGTAGTACTTCAAATGCTAACCATATTAACATGCAGTGGAAGGTATTTGTGATTAATTTAGACACCGATGGATGTTAACCGCCTTCTTTGTGGTATAATACTATAAGGCTTTTAATTTTAAGAAAATCCCATAGTCTAACCTTACCTGTGTTCCAGGTGTTTTCACAGCTGGACCGTGGGAGCTGGGATCTGAAGGACACCACCAAGCAGAAGAGAGTCTGAGACTTCAGACTCACTGAGTTTTACCATCATTTGTTTATCTGGGCACACAATAACTAGTAATATTTTTAGATTTCATTTCATGGTATTCTTTCTTCTGCTGGCTACATCTTTAGATCCAGCTAATCAACTCGACTTGTGCCAGTGGACACAGCTTCCTCCAGCAGGTGCCCAGCTGAAGTCTCCAGTAGGACCAACAGCATTCCGCACATCACAGCTAATATAGCATATAGCATACCTTGGCATAACCAAGTTATGTTATTTCAAAACATCATTTCAATTGTCATTTTTTTATGAATAGGCTTTGAAAAAACTAAAATGTTCTGATTTCAGTACATCTACAACTGTTTTGCTGGCCCGCCGTCCTCTTTCTCCAATTATATTTTGACTTTCCATTCTTTTTCCTCTGTTCATTTCGAGATCAAAGACTTGACCTGCTGCTGCCATTCAATATCCAAGCTCATTCTTCATTTTCCTATCAAATCAAGTTGGCATATGATCATACTCACACCAGGCAGTAACAGGCAGAACTGTTACTGCCTGGTGCTGTCATGGCTGGCTGTGCGGTAGGCAGGATTGGACCCCAGGATGCAGACTCCGAGACAGATCTGAACTTAAAGGTGGTTTATTAAGTAACTCACAAGGAAAAAATAAACATAGCAAAGCTGGAGCTGGACAGGTGACACAACAAAATAAAAAACAATGGCACACTGCAAGGAAATGACAATGCAACAAAGAACTAAACCACACTGAGACCTTAAATACACACACTAGGTTATCAGGGAAAAGAGAGACAGCTGAGGAAGATGAGGCACAGGTGAGCAAAATGACACTAATAACACGAAGGAAGTAAAACTAAACACAAAGCACACAGGACAAGGAAATGCCAAAATAAAACAGGAAGTGAACATGATAAGACAGAAACCAAAACACAACACTCAGGAAAACAAGAAGTGAAGCTAAACACAAAACACAAAGCATTTTTTCACTCTGGAGGACCTGCCATGTCCTCTCTACTGAATGTCTGGTTTGTTAAGTATGTGGTTCATTATCATGTATTTTTTGCTTTAAAAAAACTGATGTGTTCAGTGAGGCTGGCAGACTGTGAAGGATCTGGTAGTGCAGGGATGTGTGCCGTTAGTCCACAGAAAGTGGGCTTCTTGACTTCATCTTCATCTTTCTGTTCACTGGGAGGCTGGCTCAGGCCAAAATTCAGCTGGTAAGGTGAGGATGGGGGGTCCATTGCTCCATCTATTCAATCCTATCAGCTCTCGGAGGTGCTTTCCTCTGGTGAGGTCATCCGCGGGACATACCGCCAGTTGTCCAGTTCTGTAAGGTCCTGTATTTCTGCAATCCAAGTTCCTACAAACACCTTGAAATGGCAAGACTCTGAGAGCAACCAATTGAGAAGGGTTGTGGAGTCTGTCCAAAGGGTGATGCTGCTGATGGTCAGGGTTAACTCTGTTCTCAGGACCTTGGCCAGTTGTGTGCCCGTTAGGGCAGCACACAATTCCAATCGCGGTAGCCCTTCAAAGCCAACTTGAGCTGCTGTAGTTCCCTTCAAAGTTCAGCATTCTCCTCCCTCATTTCCTGATATGTGGAGGATATATCAGGAGGCTGGACAAGTGTCTTGGAACCAGGATTGGAGACTTGGCTCGATGGTGAACTCAACCTTGGAGAACCCGCTGCCACTGCAAATTCCGTATCCTCTCCTCCTTGGCTGGGACAAGCAGAAAGTGATACCTGACTCAGAGACCCCAGTCCTGTGAGATCATAATCTGCCAGATGGGTAGGGGGACGTGTTAGCCTATGTTCCCGGGGTCTGCTTGATCCTCATGTGACATTGCTGTAGTAATTTACTTATCCAGCTTGAAGGACCAGTTTTAAATAGTGTCAAGTGACAAACCCTGCTGGTATGGTAGGCTCATTACAGGGCGTCCAATTAGAACCAGCACTGTCACTTATCTTAGTTGAGGGCTCAGATAAAACAGTTGCTTTCCTCTCACTGTCTCTTTATTGCCTCATTAAGGGGTTATAGGCGGATGTGGTTCTGTAAGAAACGAAAGGGTAGGTACTTGGATAGACCCGATCGCGGAATCCCAACACTGGCACCACAAGAAGCACTGGCGATTTGTGTTGACGCGCTCAGCGCAAAAAGCTTAAACTGCAGGTTTGCGCATCTCGTGGGGTCCAGATGTGATGTCATTTTTATTCTCTGCGGTCTGGGGAATCCCACAAAGTTTGTCCGGTTCACATCCGATTTTTCTAAAAAAGTTATTTGCCGAGAAAGGTGAGTTTTAATCCCGTAACTTGCACCCCAATACCACCAAGAAAACCCCCATATCGATTATCTGGTCCCTTAATCATAAAACTATGACGTTTAAACTGGTAATTTCCTAGGCACACTGATAAAAAAAAAATCTAAATACAATTTTAATAAAGAGGTTAAGAATCTACTAAAGATAAATAATGTAATACAAATATAATAACTATTTCACAAATATAACTATTTCAATATTCATTTTCTTTTCAAGAACATGGTGAAGACAAAGGCTGATGTTAATGCTCTTATTGATATGTATGGGAATTCACTGGATCCAACTAAATTAGTGTTTCAGAATGGCCCAGATTACCAAGGGGGATTCATTCATTTTATCTACAAAGACCACAAGAGCGAGAAAGGGTTTAACTGCTGCTGCTAAGAAACTGAAAGATCTGTATGAGAAGAGTGGTGTCCCAGAGATAAACCTGGGCTCCCTCACTACACAAATAAGCAAATGTATTAATGTTTCCAATTCTAAAATGTCCAAACCTCATCGTGATTGGGATGCAAATGTTGCCCATCTGGAGGAGAAAACTGACATACCTTTTGTTCCATCACAAGTGCTGACTTCAGCACCACTGCAGGTGCCCCGGAAATTGACAGTGGCATTGTTTCACCCCAACAGCAAACTCCTATGGGATGTAGACTGCTGCACTGATGATTCATCTGTTGCTTCAAGCAGCAGTGATGGTGACTGTGTGGGAATTCAAACACAAGGGAATATGTTGAAGAACAATTGTGATGTGAATGCTGACTTAATTAAAAGTTTACAAGAAAAAAAAAACAAAAGCCTTCGCATGAAGGTTAAAATTCTAAGAAGTTGTCAGATGACATAGTTACTAAAGAGGGCCTGTATTACACAGCAAGGTCTACAAAACAAGCACTGGATCATAAGAAAAAGAAACAGAGCTATGAAAAAACAGAGAGAACTAAAGGCAGAAAATGAGTTCTTAAGAAGAAAGTGAGAAAACTTGATGGAGGTCTAAATGTAAGCGAACTGGACAGTTTGCAAACTGATGCAGCTAATTTGAAACGATCCAGGTCAAGGTTCAGTTTTGAAAAGGCAAAAAAAAGAGAATCAGGTGACACTACTGACTGAAGATGAAAAGGAATTGAGGGGGAAAAAAATGTGATTTAGAGGAAACAAAAAAGGAGTGTGAAAATAGAGAACTGGTACCAACTATGACAGAAATGTTTACAGTTCTGGATTTCGCATAGCAGCGTATTACTGCCTGCAATACCAGGTGCTGCTTGAAGGCATTGGTATGGTTATGAAGTCAGTAATAAAAGGGCTTGTAAATGCTACTCTGGAAAGTGTCCCAGACAGCACAACTTTCAGCCAAATGGCATATGAAATGGGGGTACTATCAGACGTTAAAGTAGCAGAGGCACTTGCCAGAAATAATAATATCACCCTTAGCTGGGATACAACCAGTCTGGATGGGGACCACATAAATGAGGTTTATGTGAACCTGCCATCTGATCCACCACAAGGGTTGGTACTGCAAATTGCAGTGTTGGCAGGAGGAGCTACAGAAGATTACAGTGACCACATCAAAGAGAGCATCAGTGATATTGTATTGGCCTATGCAATGTGTAATAGACTGGACAAGTTAGAAGTGCAAAATATGGTGATTAGCCACCTGAAAAACTCTATTACAGACCAATGTCCTTTTAATCACTGTGTTGTTGATCACCTAATGGCAGAGGTTGATATTTCAATATTGGAACTAAACTGTAATCTCCACCCTCTTGATGGGCTAGCCAGCAAAGTGAGGACAAGTTTCTGAAAGAATGTGAAAGTAGGTTCAGCATTCAGAGTAAGATACTTGGAAGAGCTTGCAAGGCAGTCAATCTGATACATGGCATAAGCAAAATGAGGTACAAACAGGGCAAGGGTGACCCTGGTGGCTTTAAACTCTTTCTGAAAAAACACAAAGTCAAGTCAGGAATGTTTGTCCGATATGTTGGCAATCGCCTGCATGTCCTTTTCCAACTAACTGGTGTGGTGTACTTTTTCGTGAACAGTTGATCCAGTTCTTTGGGGAGGCCGGTGGTAGTGCTTTAAAATTGAAACAAGTTCTCAAAGAAGAGCTAATGAATGACCAGCTAGTTGTCCAGTTACGATCTCCTGGCTTGCTTGGCAAATATTTGACAGCACCCTGAATGAGGCTGTTCTACCAAAATGCAGCAAAGAAAAACAACCTCGGAGATGTCAGAGCCTGTTCAGACAACCATGTCCAGTTTGCATCAACTTTTTAAAAGTTTTATCAGCTCTTCTTCAGGATCCAATGCAGCATGAGGTAGCATTCACCAAAAACATTTCTGCCCTTGCAGCTGGTTTTCTGCAGGTTCTCCAGAAACAGCTTCAGTCATACCTTGAGGGAAAGCTTGCAAAACCAACTGCAGAGATGACTGAACAGACAGCCTCCGCCCCTCTGCACAATATCTTTGCAGAGCAGACACTTGGCCTCACTGATCATCAATTCAAGAGAGCTTGTAATACTACTGTAGGATTTATTGATGGAAAAGTAAGGTCCAGGAAAAATGGCACACTTTCATGGCTTCAGTCACACTCTGAGGAGGAGCACCACCACCTAATCAAGTCTGCAATAGCCCATGCTGCAAAAGTCAGGACAATTAGGAAGGAACAAACTGAAATGGCAGAGAAGAAGAAACATTTGCTCCTCGCTGAGAAGGAGAGAAAAAGAGGACAGAAACAAAGAAAAGGGATAGAGAAAGAGCTGAATAAGGTTGTTAGTGGAGACAAAAATATAAGAGACATGTGTCCTGCAGTCACTGCATTCTCAAGAGACTTTAGTTAATGGTATCCTTTCCATTCCAGACTCCACTGGTTGGAAAATATGTCAGACACACCTGGGAACTGGAAGCTGAGTCAGGGGAAAGTGTTGACGTACCATTCAATGGAAAAAGTCCTGGAAATTCAAAAATTATGCAAAGCTTTGTACACTATAAGTTACAGGACATCAGGCGAAGAAGCAGAAGTGATGAAAGTGAGCTGACAGTGGCTGAGTTGGTGCTTGACATTGTCAGTGGGGAGTTTGAGATTTTGCCATAGTTCAAATGACTGTTGGGGGGGGGTATTCATGGTGTAATTCTGATAAAGGAAAAACATTAAATGTCACTAATGTGGACTAAAATTCTTTGAGTGGTTACTTACACTGCACAACATTGCCTTTGCGGTTTGTATGCCCTCGTAGTGCTTGGATAACTGTTACACACTGTGGATAGGTTGACTTGTATTGAGAAGAGGTTTTATAGGTAATTACTGGCTAATATGGCTCTTTTTTCCATTGCAGATTCATAATCTTTATCAAATTGCCTTCATTTTGATATGCTACTTGCCATATTTTGGACAGGATCAAATTTTCACATGGCCTTGTGACCTTGAAGGGTACAGGTCAAGGTCAAGTGCAAATGCTAGGGTCATAATCTAGATGCAATCCCAAATCTGATAGATACCTGTGCATATGCTAAGAAAGTGATTAAAAGTCTATTTGAAGACGTACTACGTTTTATTTTAAAATAATTGAAAATCTTTTTTTTTTCATTGTTTTACCATTAAACTGTAGTAATGACTTGCCACCAGATTTGCTGGGTTCAAATCCCTCTAAAATGTGAACCCCTGGTCTGATTTTCAATAACTAAACTGTTCTGCAACCTGTGTGAATAGTTCTATCAATTTAGTAATAATTGAAACCAAGCTAACAACTTTCAAAGTTTATCCAAGTACCTGATAAGGTACATCAAACTTGGTACCTTTGGTCAACACAGAACTAGATAATAAACAGATAACTATGGCCCTCATTCTAATAATATAACAGCAGTATCCTTCAAACTTACTACATGCCTGAAATTGGTTCATTAGTCATGCATTATCCTATGCACAGTGCACATCACCCCAAAACAAAGCAAAGCTGTCCTAAAGCATAGGTTGCTATCTCTCAGTCTCTGCTAGGTCTGGTACACCCCTCCCACTTAGCTGTAACATCACCTATCACCCCACCTGAAGCTGACTGGTGGAACACACTACCTACGATTGAACAGCCAATCAGGGCCAATGAACAATTAGGAGTCCCGCCTCCTTCATTAGGGGCTTTTTCTACAGAAACTCTACAGAAAGCCCTCATGTCTCTTGTTTCAGACCCAGCAGCAATTTCTACCTCCAGCCCATCTGGCAGTTCCTCCTCCCTTGTCTCTGGATGGAGAGCAGAACCTCACAACCTTGCCACAGAATAATTGTCAGACTTCCCTCTTGCATTACCAGATTCCCCCAGTCAACAGCCAACCAATAGCCTGTTATACTGTCTGCCTGTCAGCCTTGGTGCTACGTTGGATAGCAGTTCAATGGCCTGTTCATTGGGTGTAGAAGCACTGCAGAAGCTTGCTGAAGCTAGTGCTGTCGATTTGAACAATCAGGAGGCACCCAGTGTAATTTTTGTTGGCTGTGGTGGTGTATGTGTGAAGCCTAAATCAGTGGTGGAGCTTGACATGGAAGTCTATGGATGTCATATCTCTGTTCCCACTTTTGTTGTAGAGAATCAACAAGATGACTTGATCATTGGCTCAAACGTCATCAGGCATTTGGTCCGTCAGTTCAAGACAGATGTAAGTTACTGGAAGGCTGTGTCAACATCTTGTTCATGGCATCAGGAACTTGAGAGGATCCATTCAGACCAGGGGGCCTCATTTAAAAGTCAACTGATTGCTGAGTTGCTGAGGGTCGCTGGTGTAAAGAAGTCTCGGACCATACCATACCATCTAATGGGCAATGGTAGTGTGGAACGTTTTAACAGAACGCTGGGCAACATGATTCGTTCCCTCCCTCCTGACGCACTTGATTGGTCCCGGCACCTCCAGACCCTGACATTCATGTATAATTGTACTCTCCATGGTTACCCCCTTTTCCTCTTCAAAAACATACTGAAAGATCCTGAGGTCAGTTGTTATGACAGCTATGTGGTATCCCTGACAAAGGACCTTCAGGAAGCAATGGCTATTTCCCATGGACATGCTTACAAGAAACAAGCTAAACTCTACAACCAGCATATAAAAGGGAACTTTGATAGAGTCCTGGTCTCTAACAGGCATGAGAGGGGAAAATGTAAAGCAGCAGACAGATGGGAGTAAATGGATACATTGTTGTTAGTGTGAATCCCACCACTCATGTAATGTCTTTTGTTGGTGCAAAGGAAAACGATCCTGAGCTGGAGAGCTGAATGTTGCAGTTGCATAACCACACTGATGACTGTGCTGTGATTTTTGTACCAGATTAAAGAGGAAGTCCTGAGTAGGAGCAAGTCCAGTATTGCAGTGCCATCCTTTCCGCACCATAGACATAAGAAGACACCTCCACCATAGAGTCTTAGAAGCTTCACAACAGTTACTTATGTGTTGTTAAAATGTAACTTTATTTTGTTTGTGGACTTAGCACAAGCCTGCTGGTTTCAGTTAATGATTCAGTTCCTCATAGCTTCACATTTTCTACTGTCTCAACTCACAGACTGGCCCAATCTAGAGAGGCATTAAATTTTACTTCTGATTTTATCAGGGTTGTAAATTAAACACAAAAACTATGTTTGTGAAACTGTTAATTATTTTTGGCCTTTTGAAAGTGAGGGAGTAATGCGCACAACAGCAGTTCTGTCAAAAAAAAGAACAGTAGCACCATCGCGGAAGTGGCGGGGTGAAGGGGAATGTAGAAATGTGGAAACTGTGCTACTGTTAGCCAAAGACAAAGAGGAGAGGGGGACGGTAACGAGAGAGAAATCTGATCTGATGGGGAGAAGGAAGGTAGATGTATTGTTTTATTTTTATATATATATATATATATATATATATATATATATATATATATAATTTTTATCGTCAAACTATTAAAGATAACAAGAAAAAATATATTAGATGTGACAAAATGTGCAAATTCCAGCTCCATGCTGGAGTATCATAGAAATACACACTGAACACAGTGCAAATGAATGAGTTCACCTCTATGTACACTCAGCTCACCCAAGGTTGTATTTGCAATGACTGACCTAAAAAGTGTCTCCAAGCACCTGATAAACAATTTGCTATGACTGCAAGAGAAGAGTACAGCTGAAAATATTGCATGTGTGTAGTCTAGTTTTTGTCGTTGTTGTGAGTATGCTTGGATCCAAGGTTATTATAGCCAACTAAAACTAAAATAAAAACTAAAACGAGCTAACGAAAACAATTTAGTTAGCGTTTTAAATTCAGTTAGACTTTAAAAGAAAATGAAAACTATGAAAATATTGTAAAATGTAACTAAAATCATATTGGAAATTTCTTTACATTTAGTCTTTGTTAATTTGGTTACATTTCTTAAAATATTGTAACAGTGATCCGGAACTTCTTAAAAATTTTCCCAGACAAATACTCCTTTTATTATCATAAATAAAAACTACAACTAAAACTGAACATTTAAAAATTAGACTTAAAATTAGCAAAACAATGGCAACTACATGGAAGTAGTTTCAGATAGTTAGACAACAAAACCAAAATAGCTTGGACAGAATCCAGAAACTCCAGACTGAATGGCATTTGATTATGATGAGGGTTAAATTGTTCTCAATAAAAGCACATACAAGGGTCTACGACCAGCAGAGATGGGTGTGGTCATTATATGGCAGGAAGAAGACACAGAAAACTGACTAAACTGAAGCCAGAAGTACATGTCCAACCCCATCCGCCACAGGATGGTCATTATGTTCCTGCCTGGACGAACAGCTTATTCTGAAAACGATGTCACCTTAGCAGTAAACTACAGCCTAGTGTAGTAGATTTTTAAAAAAAGAAAAAAAGAAAAAAAAGAGTCTGTTAATGAATCATTTAAGATGTTTTATGAATTCAAATGTCCCATTCACCAGCAGTAGGTGCTCGGACTTGGAAATCGGACCAATACTTCATCACTTAACAAGTAGCCGAGTAAGTGATTTTTTTCTTTTTCTTGTCTGTAAGTGTGCTTATGTTTAATATTCCATGTGTCTGTATGTATAATAGGTGCTTTTTCTGGTGTTGAAGCACAGAATACCTACAAATTCTAATTAAAGCTTGCAAAAAAAAAATCGTTCCAACGTTCAAAGGTCGTTTATCTTTTCAAATAATGATTCTGTAAGGTTAAATGTTTAACTGAGACATGACGCTTTGACTGAGACATTCTGAGGATGTTTTTGAGAACACTGTTGAGATGCAGCTTTAAAACTGCATACAACATTTCCGCAATGTTATATGAAACACTAGCACAAAGAACTGTCATTAAAAATTCCTCAAAAAATGGCTTCAGAAAGTTGCACTGAGCGTGGTTTTCGTTCATCCTCCCATCCATACCTGTCAACATTCCCGTTTTGCCATTTCACCCCGGAAACTCTTGGTTTTTGCAAAAAATCACTTGAATGCACGAATTAAGCTTTGTGTGCTCGTCTGTTGCCATCTTATCTTTGTAGTGCAGTCTCCACACACAGAGTCCACATACCAAATACAGTTTAGTGGCAATCCAGGTCCCGATTCACGGGGTGTGTGCAGCTGATCTCTGTGCACGTACACCGGCTGCTGTCTCAACTGCTGTTTGACCGTTTTGGTTCTCTTTACTGCGAAGACTCGTACAGATGTGTCGTTGCACTTTTCTTCTAGGTATTACGGTACGGGTGCCAAGTGGCCCACAAACACCGCAGATTTGACTGCTTTACTGCTCAGTCAGCGGGTGTTTTGCTGTATTGCAAATTATAATACACAATCATCCTTTCTTTGCACACTGTAAAAAAAAAAAGATTCTCATACAAATTCTTTAAGAGGTGACACAAAATTTTTAATGGATTTCAATGTAGATTGACTCTCGACTCTGTACACAATTATTGTCATGCAGTATTGCTCCATATTTCAGAAAAAATTAAGGCAACACCTCTTAATATTCAGCCTAATCAATTTTGATTAGATTATTATACTACGTTATTTACAACTTTTGTGTTTGTGCTTTTTACGTTCACGTTTATCATGTTTATTTTCTTATCGTAGTACTATACATGAAAAGATAAAAAAGAAAAATCACTTAACTACTGTTCAGCCTGATCCCAACTTTACCTGTGGAAAGTCATATTTCATATAACTGTAGTTTTGGAAAAAAATTGCAGTATTGCATTTCTAATATTGCCTTTAAAAACTGTATTTACAGGAATACTGTTGACCGATGGGATGACCGAACTATTTCAGTTACAATCTCAACAAAGGAGCAAGACAGAAAAGAGAAAACCTAAATATATGTGCTTAATAACAAGAATTATATTGTCTTGGAATACTCAAGTTTTCAAAAGTGTTAGTTCTACACTTTCCCCACAATTCTTAGTTTTTAAAGCTGTAACTTCGAAGATCAAAGTTCTCATATTAACACACACACACACACACACACACACCAAAACAGTCAACAATAACGTGATTAACATTCTTGAACAGTCAGAACAGACAAACAATATGGAAATCTTGAAAGAACATGCTGAAAGTTAGAATGTGTTAGAAAGTCATAATAAAAATTTACATGCGTTGCTCTAACACACATGCAGAAGTTGGTAGCTTGTACTGTATGTGGGCTTACCCTTTACTGGACTGTGCAGTAAAGTGGTGTAATTGCAGGATAATTAATACTTCTTCTGCTCTGGGCCACTTGGCCCCCGTACCGTATTATCTAGAAGAGAAGCGCAACAAAGTTGTAGGTGCGGCTGGCGTGACTGTGACTGCGCACATGAGGGCTCACGCGTAATTGGAGTGCGTCCCTGCGCGCGGTGGAGACTATCAGAGGCAGAGAGCACAGAGAGTCGCGCCTGATCCGGGGATCCTCCGCGGGCCGTTATCCGTTTGCTGATAAAGTCGATCTTTCCCGTCATGTGTCACGTGCATTTCTGAAGCTTTAGAATAATTTAGAGTGTCATGCTCATGTTGTTAATAGGGTAAGGAAATGAAGGCAGAACAAGTTCTTCATCTTGAGATGAACAGAGGAGGAGCAAAGGAAAGTCAGAAGATTGCTGGAGACAGAGGACAGTGGGCCAGCAAAACAGAATATCTTCTGGTTGTTGCAGGAAATGTGGTGGGCCTGGGCAACGTGTGGAGATTTCCTTATCTTTGCTACAAGAATGGTGGAGGTGAATTAAAAGGATCATTGCCTAAGTAGTACTGAAATTAATTTGTTGCTACTTAAGTGGTCACTGAAATATATCCATCCACCCATCTATTTTCTTCCACTTATCCTTTGAATATTCTTAGGTGCCTTTCTGCTGCCATATTGTCTCTTAGCCATGGTGTGTGGGATACCATTGTTCCTACTGGAGTCTTCACTTGGTCAGTACAGCCAAGAAGGATTCATCACCTGCTGGCAGAAACTGTGTCCACTGGCACAAGGTGAGTTGATTTGTTCAACTAAAACATTAAATTAGCAGGCAACATAGGCAAAATCAAAATTTGAATTTCAGAATTAAAGGACATAAAGATTATATGTGACATTTTAAATGTTCGTGTTGAATTAGCTCTACAGTTACAAACATTTTAACTAAAGTTTTTAATTTTCATTTTAGGAATTGGATATGGATATTTCATAATGAAACTCTACGACTTCAGCTACATTATAATCCAAGTCTGGGCTCTCTTCTACCTGGGGTTTTCTTTCCAATCCCAGCTCCCCTGGGTCAGCTGTGAGAACACCTGGAATACAGGTAAGATAGAATTTTACTCAAAATGATCTCTGCCATAAATGAAGAGTTACTGTGTTGCTCTGATGAAGGCAATAGCAATGAGTAATGAATGTAACTACACCATGAAAAAAAATCCTTCTTCAGTTTGTGCTACAAACATTTCTAAAATGATATATTATTAATAGCAAACTGAAAGAAGAATTATTCACAGAAAACCCATATTATGAACACTTGTGTTGCAGTGTTTACCTTACTGCTAAAACACTTAACACCTAAAATGAACCAGGTAATAAAAAATGTATAAACTCATTACTGTCAGGAAGAAGGATTGCTGTGTGGAGCGCTGATATGTGGACTGCAATGCAGGACACTGCAGGCAAACTTAAATGACAAAAGTGAGTCTTTAATTGAGGCTGAAAACAGAGCAAAAACATGAAGCTGACAGAAACCCTGAAGCAAAGGAAACCAGGACTATATATACACAGATGACTGATTAAACAACAGGAGACTGGTGGCGAATGAGGTGGACTACAATTGGCACAGGTGAGAACAGTTAGGAAATCAGGGGGAAGGCAGACACAGGAAGGAAAGACAAGAAAGAAAACTAACCTTCAAAGTAAAACAGGGAACAACCAAAAAGACACATGTGAAACACAGAGACAAGAAGCTCAGGAATGAATCAGTTGAGTTAGAAATGAGCTTAATAGGGCCAATCTTAAGCTCCCTGCCTTGACATAAAATGTTAAATAAATAAAAGGCAGAGGACGTTAACGAGTCTTACTGAGCAAAATAGTAACAACTGTCGAGAAAGACGATAGAGACATAAACATGACCTTTGTCTTTTCATTTTTCAACTTTGCATATTCTCTCTATCATGCTGATTGTCTATCGGGCCATCACTGTAATATTTTTGCTGTATGACAGTCTACTTCCCATGAACAGTAAAAAGAATTGTTTGTCTCATCCAAATCCAGCTAATTGTCTTGGCCTTCATTCATCTAACGGGACTGCAAATCTAACCAACACCACCTCTGCTGCAGTCGAGTTCTGGGAGTGAGTACAGTTTTCTTATAAATTAGAGCGCCATCCTGAGTAAAATGTTTATAGTTACTTTATTTTTTTGTTGTCACTTTTTAATTCCTTTGGATTAAGAGGCCGTGTGACATATTTGCATTCCACAGTTATATTCTGCACCGTCATATAATGCACAACATGTTTCCTGACAGCTATGCTTTGTGCATATATCAAGTAATTGCTTTAAAGTAACATCAACACGGTTAAACTTAGTAAACACGTGGTTTTTGTTTTGCCTAATTCTCTCTTTCCGAGGCGGCGGATGCTGGCCATGTCTGCAGGTATTGAAGAAATGGGCGGTGTTAGGTGGGAGCTGGCTCTTTGTTTACTGGCCAGCTGGGTGTTCTGCTACTTCAGCATTTGGAAAGGTGTCAGATCTTCGGGGAAGGTCATTGAAAGTATTTTGATCACTTTAAGCTGAATTATTATTTGCATCATTTTTATATATATGATGCCAAAAATAATAATGTGTGTGTGTGTAAAAAATATATGTATTTTTTTTTTCTTTTTAGGTAGCCTATTTCACAGCCTCATTTCCTTATGTGATGCTCCTGATACTGCTCATTAGGGGCCTGACTTTACCTGGAGCATGGGAAGGGATTTACTTCTACCTGTATCCAGATGTGAACCAGCTGGCCAACCTTCAGGTAGATTACTGTCTTGTTTCGATGTACTCCATCCATCCATCCTCTTCTTATCTTTTTCAGGGTCATGGGGTGATTTCCAGCTTTAAAAAATATATATTTTAGGTGTGATTAATAGTTCACAATAATCTCTGTTTATGTTATACTGGGTTTTAGTTCACCTCAGGTCATACACTGTGTGGAAAAATGTCTGTTTTTGTGTGCTGACAAATGTAACTATATGTTTAGTTTAAAGGGGACTTGCTAGGTTAATTTCCAACTCCATATTTGATTTCTGGACACTTTGTTTAAAATAATCCAGCTTCCTTACCCCTGCCTTTAAGCCACCTGATTTTTGATTGGCTGATTCTACAAACAAAAGGATTGAGCAGCAAGCGGGCGGGGTTTCTGAGTGCCTGACATGACCATATAAGGTGTAATAGCTTTGCATAATTAACTGTTTTGTTTTTTAAAGCTTATTCTTGGCCCCGGTGCAGCCACCTAGTTTATCTCGATCTGAAACAGGCCCTTTTCACTGTGTCGTCCCCTTAGAATTATAAGGTTCTATCTACGTTCTGACCAGTTTTGAGATATTTAAATTTAAAGCTTTAAAGTTTTTGCACTCTGTATAGCAAAAATTACACATGGAATAAGTCTTGTTCACACATGAATATGAAACACATCCTGTATGTATTGTAAATCAATAATATCAAAATCCTATTAAATGTGCAAATGGGTTTTTTGTTGAACAAGTGAAACGCAGATAGAACCTTATAATTCTAAAAACTTGTTTTTTGTTTGGAATTATAAGGTTCTATCTGCAAAATGTGACAACTACTACTGATTTTCAAGGAATGAAAAATAATTAACTTACAGTAAGTTTTAAACCATAAAATTATAGATGTAACAGAGTGTGGTTAAATCAAATTTAATGAATTCTGTGACATTTTTTAAGTTTCTGTTTTTACGAACACATTTCCCCTCCCTTTACTAGAAGATAATGCTTGACAAAGTTTCACCTTTGAATGTTTCAATGCTACAACATCTCCATCCATTCAGCCTCTTCCGCTGGAGCCTCTCCCAGCTGACATAGGGTGAGAGGCAGGGTACACCATGTACAGGTCGCCAGCCTGTTGCAGGGCTAACACAGAGATACTGTTGGAGATTTTTTTATTTTATCACCTTTATACTAATGTATACTTTTTCACCTTTATACTGATATATACTGGCACTATTTTTATATCATGTAATAAAAAAAGCATAGTAGTCACACACTCTGAGTTAATGGGCACTGCATGTTTTTAGATTACTGGTGTGGGAGAGGCCTGTTATGTCTGGCACTCATATGCTTTTGTGGCCTTGTTGAGATGCAGGCCTTATCTGCTTCACATGACTTTCATAACCCCATGATTGTATTTCAGCAAAGTCTTATGACAGGTATGTTCCAAATATGGAGTTCCTTAGGCCTCCCCCGTGTTTCTGTGACATGAGTTAAGGGGGGGGGGCGACATGAAACCTGGCTGTGTGGGATGATACTAAGGGTGCTATCTCAGCAGATGCTCAAGGGAAAGAGGATTCGTCATTGTGACGCCTGTTCAAATTGTCATAAACCAAGAGTTACCCATGTGATGTGTACGCCTTAAACATGTGACTTTAGAATAGGTGTAATATAGTCAAAAGACGACTGGTTGGGGTTCAAGTTTCATGGGCTGAGACTTTATGTAAATTAGGAGGGGTCAAAGGCAAGTGGGCAGTTACAATGTTTAAGATATAAATGTTTGCAACTCTTTGTCTCACTTTACCTTTTTTGGGTTTGAATCTTCGGCCAAAAGGAGCATGGAGACCCTAAGGAAATGTCACTAACAATACAGACAACCATTCACACTCACATTCACGTTCAGTGACCAATTAACCTAACCCCAGTAAGTGCATGTCTTTGGACTATGGGAGGAAACTCACGGGGACACGGGGAGAACACGCAAACTCCACAGAGAGAGAGGCCTGCTCAGTCTGCCAACATGAGTTGGGAGTTATTTTTCCCAAGTTTTCTTAAAATAACTCAATATAGAATTATATGAAAAACAAGTAAAAATAAAGTTTAAAATAAAAAAAAAAAATAGAATGAAATAAACATTTGATAAAAATTTAAGAGGGGGTATACTTTGACATATAAATAAACTCAAATTTCAATAAAATTTGTCAACCAAATTCTGGATATTTTGCCACAATGGATTTTTCCCCCTATTTAGCCCAGATTTTTTTAAATTTTATAAGCTGCAATCTACCTGAAAAAATTATTCTTTAAAATACCAAATTAACATTTAGACTCTGAGTCCATGTCCACTGAGTACAAAAATCAAAATAAAAACTCATTCCACTTCAAAGGTAGACTTTTAGACTTGGATCTTCAATCAAAATTATTCTGCTATAAAAACGTCATGTTTGATGACAGAAATAAAAATAGACAGAACTCACTCACGTGGTACCACTGCTACGTCATAGAATATATTAAAATCTTATGTCACTCTTCAATCAATAATATTTTACGTGAGGTAACATATATCACGACCTTGGACTATTCTCAATATTGCCAGCTACATTGTTTGTTTCTTTATGTTTGTCACGGCTGGGTGCTGCAGGCAGGGCAGGGAGGACCTCAAAGCAGGACGCAGGGCAAGAGCAGATATGTTCTTAACTTTATTGAACACAACACAACAAAGCTGGACAGGGGCCAGCATCACGAAAACTAAACACTAGAAAACTAGAAACACGGAAACACTTGAAAACTAAAAAACTCAAACACACCCAGCACGAACGTTAACCTAAACGTACAAGACTAAGGACCCGACAAGGGACAAAGACAAGAGCAGACAATAAATACACAGGGTTAATGAGGGGAGCCACAACAGGTGGGGAAACAGCTGACCATAATCACCCAGACAGAGACAGGGGGAAGCAAAACTGAATACAACACACAAGGAACACGACACTATCAAAATAAAACAGGAAGTGGAACTAAATACAAAAACACCCAAACCTAACACAAGAAACCCAAAATAACATACAACAGAAAACCTAACCAAAACAAACTGAGGATCTAAATAATAGTACACATCAGCAAGAAAATACAACAAAATAGAACAACATAGAAAGAGAACTCAAGAACCTGGGCCACCGGCCCACAACCATGACAATGTTAGTACTGACCACAGACAAACAATACAACACTAGCGTTAGCTCACTAGCTTCATAGCTAACAGTGCAAAAAAAAAAAAAAAAACACAAAACAGCTCAGTATGATCTAAAATTATCAAAAGTTCAGAATGTGCCTGCCATTTGTACTTCTGTCTGTCGTCAACTCATTTTTGAAATCGTCAACCTTTAGATGTCTTGTAAACAGCCACAGCTTCCCATGAAAGATTTTCTCTTGCATCTCCTCTGCTCCTTTGCTTGACATTGTGCAAAAAAAGAAGCAACCTTGAGAACATTTCAAGTGCCTGTCGTTTCACAGATAGAACCTTGTAATACCAAGTTAAAGCTTGATTTTGCAGATAGAACCTTTTTGTTTTGCGAGTAAAACGGCCAAAATTATATGTAGTTGAAAAAAAATCTCTTGCACATTGTTGATAAGTGGTCAGAGAATAAGAATATGACAATAAGTCAGTTTCGTCAAAAATGTCAGAGAGAACCTTATAATTCTAAGGGGACGGTGTGTCTTCTGCTTGGCTGCCCCTTGCAAACAGAATGTGGTGAGCTGGGGTGGCTGAGATGACCGTATTGGTGATATCTCCACCTACTGACATCATGCAGAACCAAGAGCAGAGAAAATAAACCAAGTATTTAGAGCAGTCTTAAGCCAGTGCTTTGGGCTCACTTATTGTATAAAACTTTGGCCATGTTTAATATAAGTACCCTCCACTGTATTAGTATTTAAATGATAGAAAATAAGGATTAGCATAACAGGCCCCCTTTACACTAAGCATTTCTGAGGATATCTGCACATTTGTGAAGACATTTTCAAAAGCAGTAGACTGACAAACACAGCAACATTACCATTCACAGAAAACAGATTTCAAGTGACAATTTTTCCCGATGTTCCAGGTCTGGATCGAGGCAGGATCTCAAATATTCTTCTCCTACAGCCTGACGATGGGGACTCTAAATGTTCTGGGCAGCTACAATGATTACAACAATAACTGTTATAAGTAGGTACAAAGCACAACATTTGTCTCCTGCACTAAACTTAGAAGCAGGTTTAACTGTATATTATAGCATGTTTGTTTGGTGTCAGAAAGAATACCTTCACGATTGCTCTACTTTGTCCCGCAGGGACTGCTTTTTGCTGTGTCTGCTGAACAGCGGAACCAGTTTTGTTGCTGGATTTGTTGTCTTCTCTGTACTGGGATTCATGGCAGAGAAACAGGGTGTTACTGTGGACGCTGTGGCCGAGTCAGGTATAACTTTTTGTACATATGAAAAAGATTTACAGCACAGCACATAGATTTTAGCAAAAGAATAGTCGTAACATATTAATTTGAACAGGCGTTTGTATTTTCTTTTGTTTGTATTTTTGAGGTAAATGTAGACTTTGTTTGATTCGCAGGTCCAGGTTTGGCCTTCATTACGTACCCTCAGGCTACAGCGATGATGCCTTTGCCGCAGTTGTGGACTGTCTGCTTTTTCCTGATGCTCATTTTGCTCAGTGTCGACACACACGTATGACTATTTTAATAACGCTTGTATTAACTATCAGCTGTTCAGTTGAACATACCCTTGAAAATAGTCTAATTTAGTCTGTTTAATCACTGTCTCCAGTTTGTGACAGTAGAGAGTGTTATCACCTCTGTCAGCGACATGTTTCCGACGTTGTTTCGAGCTCCAGTGAGGCACGAGATCTTTGTCCTTGCCGTCTGTTCAGCCTTCTTTCTCATACATCTGACCTTGGTCACAGAGGTAAAACAAAATTCGATGCTGTGTTTGGCTTTCTAAATGTTAATTATTAAAAAGCTTTTTTTTAATCTGCTCTAGGGAGGAATTTACATATTCCAGCTTATTGATTATTACGGTTGCACCAGAGCCTGTCAGGATTTTATGGCTGTTTGTGAGTGTGTGGCTGTAGCCTGGATTTTTGGTGAGTATTTGACTACTTAAACAGATTACCCTAATAATCAGACAGCCAAACACTTGAGTGTGGTTGTTCCCACTCTGCTTTGTTTAGTAAGATTAACAAAGTAGCCAAGAAACCCAAATGCAGAAACCATTTTAACTGGACTTTTGGAAAATGTGCAAAAGGATGCCATTTTTGCCCAGTCTTTTTCTTGCTGTTGACTCATATTGACCTTAACTGAGGCTATTGAGGCCGGCAGTTCTTTAGATGATGTTCTAGGTTCTTTTGTGACCTCCTGGATGAGTTATTGATGCTCTCTTGGAGTAATTTTGGTAGGCCGGCCTCTCCGAAACTGCTCCAAGCTTTCTCCATTTGTGGAAACGGCTCTTACTGTGATTCACTGGAGTCCCAAAGCCCTGGAAGCAGCTTTATAACCCTTTCCGGACTGATTGACGTCAATAACTTTGTTTCTCATCTGTTCTTGAGCTTATATTGCGGCATGATGTCTTGTTTTTTGCAATCTTTTTGCCCGCTTCACTTTGTCAGACAGGTTCTATTTAAGTGATTTCCTGATTCAGCAGGTCTGGCTGTAATCAGGCCTGATTGTAGCAACTGAAATTGAACTCAGTTTTGGCAAATGCCAGTCGGGCTTCATGGGGCCAATCGGCCAGTGAGCACAGGTTTCCACTAAAGGATGGGCCATCAGGCCCCTCTTATGAAGTCTGTTTTTGATTGTTTTGGTCATATACGTACATTGTGACATCCTGTGATAGCTGGGCTGATTCAGGAGGTCATGAGGGGAATGAGCTGCAGCTGTGATGGCTGATTGGCCTCAGTATTTAAGCTGCTAGCGTCTGGGTTGTCTCTCTCCCTCTTCGGGGTTTTGCTTATCAGATTTCTTCCAAATACTTAAACGCTGCCTATAGGCCTCAGGAACCAGTTCATATGCTTTCAACACCACATCCTTTACTGTTTTATAGACTTTACACTGCCCTGAAGAGAAAGCTGCAAAAACCTGTGCTTTACCAGTAAAAACACATTGCAGTAACAAAGTTCGTTCAATATCAGACCAGTTCCTTGACTCGGCAAGACGCTCAAACATACAACAAAACAAAACATCCGGGTCCCCCTCATTAAACTTAGGGAGCATACGCAAATTACGTGCAACGTCAAATCCAGAACCACCACTTAAAGCTGCAGAAACCAATTTGCCCTCCTTAATTAAATTCAGTCTTTGCTCAGTTTCCAATTTAGCCTGCTCTGTTTTCTGCTTCATCACCTCAAGCTCCAACTCTGTTGTCCAAGCTTCTCATGATCCAATTGCAACAGTAACAATTCTCTGCTGTTCAAAGGTCAAATTAGCAGTTGCTAACATAGGTGATGTGGGGAAAAAAAAAAATAGTAACTTCAGTAACCCACCAAAACTCCTGTCACACAGATTTGCCATTAAAACACTCCTCACAGACTCCTTTAAACGAGATTGCTGAACATTTTAAGGTGGAGATTGCTCAATCGTCAACAGCTGATCCTTAATACACTGATGAAAAAGCACTTCAGAGGGAGCGTGAATAAAGTCCTCCACCAGAGAAGCCATAAACTATTGAACAAAAATCACCACAAAGCTTCAAGCCTACAGGTGCTCATCAAAAGCAGTCAAGGTAAAAAAACACATTGGAGCATCCCCAACCTAGTCTGCCTAACAGAAATTAACAACATACACTCATCCCTAGTCTTCAGGTGGCTACTGGCAAAGGGTAGTTATTCACTAAAGCCCAGTAAGTCTGAACAGCCCCTGCTATGCAGTTACCATCAGAGCAAACTGGATGTGATCCCGAGCGCAAAGCTCTACTCACCACCGCAATAAATCCCCCCCCACAACAAAAGGACCCTAGTAGACCCACTTGTCAAACCTACTGAGAAACTCCAGAAAACCACTTACCTTCACAGCCCAGGCACCAACCACTCACCAAAATCACCAGGTAAGCTACATAAACCGCACAAGCATTCCAAATCATGGCTAAACAAGGAAACTAGAACAAAAGTCTCTCTCAAACCACTAACACATCAAGCGCAACACCCTTTCAGTCACCAAAAAAAACAGCCATCCAGCACAGGCAGAGCCAAAACCCCACAAAACTCACCAGAGCCAACAAACTTGACGAGCCCCCATTTTTGTCACAGCCCGGCTCAAGGGAAGGACAAACTGGAGGAGGCCACACATGAAGATAAAATAAGATTATTTAAAGTAACATAATTAACATAACCCAAACTGTGTAAGTCAGTAGTGTGTGCTATGTCTGGATGCATGGTTAAAACAATCCAAAGAAAGCAAAACCCCAGAGAGAGAGACGACCCAGATGCTGGCAGCTTAAATACTGAGGACAATCAGCCATCACAGCTGCAGCTCGTTCCCCTCATGACCTCCTGAATCAGCCCAGCTATCACAGGATGTCGCAACATTCACACCAGTGGTAGTAAATTTTGTGAAATTCTATATAAATAAACATGAAAATAACAGATAGAGACAGGACATAATTGTAAACAGTATTAACAAAGATATGGCATTGTTACATATGGCCCTGTCCAGCTCTCTTCGAGGAACTGTGTGTCTCCTGGAATCTCCTCCATGCCCCCCGATTACCTAACTGACCAGATTAATATCCCAGAACTTTAAATGACTTGATGCTAAAATCTGATTGAAAATATTCCCTTTTTTTGAGCAGTGTATTCACTACCTGTGATGTTGCATCTTGGGTCATGCTTTTTAACCAACTGCCTAAAGTCCTGCTGTCATTCACCACTTGCTCTTATTTTCATATGAAGTACAACTGCCGAGTGTTTTAGTGATGCTTAGTGGAGTCATTTTTTTACATTTGGGTCACAGATAGCCTGGCTGTACTTGATGGTGTGTTTCTGCCTCAAGCGGTGAAACACATTTGTTGCACAATACTGTTCCTGCTAAAGGAACAGTATTGTGCTTTATTGGAGTTTATTGAAGTAGCTCCCTTTTAGATACTAAATTGTTATCGGAGGTGGATCTCTGACATGCCTGGGTTTGTCTTGTTATTGTGCGCTAGGGAACCTAAACACACGGTGGTGCTATAGCAATGATATCACAATATTACATTTTTATCCATCCATCCAGCCGTCCATTTTCTTCCACATATCCGGGGCCGGGTCGCGGGGGCAGCAGCCCAAGCAGAGAAGCCCAGACTTCCCTCTCCCCAGCCACCTCCACCAGCTCATCTGGAGGGACCCCAAGGCGTTCCCAGGCCAGCCAAGAGATATAATCTCTCCAGCGTGTCCTGGGTCTACCTCGGGGCCTCCTCCCAGTAGGACATGCCCGGAACACCTCACCAAAGAGGTGCCCAGGAGGCATCCTAATCAGATGCCCAAGCCACCTCAACTGGCTCCTCTTGATGTGGAGGAGCAGCAGCTCTACTCTGAGCCCCTCCCAAATGGCCGCACTCCTCACCCTATCTCTAAGGGAGAGGCCATTTGGGAGGGGCTCATTTCTGCCGCTTGCATTTGCAATCTTATTCTTTTGGTCACTAACCAAAGCTCGTGGCCATAGGTGAGGGTAGGGACATAGATTGACTGGTATATTGACAGCTTTGCTTTTACGCTCAGCTCCCTTTTAACCACGAAAGACCATCTGTCAATCTCCGGTTCTGCTCTCCCGACACTCATAAACAAGACCCCAAGATACCTGAACTGCTCCACCTGGGGCAGGAACTCAGCCCTGAGCTGGAGAGGGCCTTTTCCGGCTGAGGACCATGGCCTCAGACTTAGAGGTGCTGATTCTCATACCAGCTGCTTCACACTCTGAAGCTCAGGAACTTAGGGCAAATCTCGTCCACAATAGGGGCTCTCCCGCCAAGGAGTTGTTTAACCACCTCAATGACCTCACCCCCAGTGATGGGCGAGTCATCCCCCTCTTCCTCAGACTCTGCTTCCACTACAGAAGGTGTGTCAGTGGCATTAAGGAGGTCCTTGAAGTATTCCTTCCACCCCCTTACGATACCCTCAGTTGAAGTCATAAATGCTCCACTCGCATTATAGACCGTGTGAGTGGAGCACTGCTTTCTCCTCCTGAGCTGCCTGACGGTTTGCTAGAATTGCTTTGATGCCATCCAAAAGTCTTTTTCCATGGCCTCACCGAACTCCTCCCACACCCCAGTTTTTGCTTCGGCCACTGCCTGAGCTGTGTTTCGCTTGGCCTGTCAGTACCCGTCAGCTGCTTCTGGAGTCCCACAGGCTAACCAAGACCGATAAGACTCCTTCTTCAGCTTGATGGCACCCTTCACCTCCGGTGACCACCATCTGGTTCGGGAATTACCGCCACGTCAAGCACCAACCACCTTGCATCCACAGCTCTGAGTAGCAGCCTCAACAATGGAGGTGCAGAACATGGTCCATTCGGCCTCAGTGTCCTCAGCCTCCCTCGGAATGCTTTCAAAGTTCTGCTGGAGGTGGGAGTTGAAGATCTCGCGGACTGGGGCTTCTGCCAGGCGTTCCCAACACACCCTCACGACATGTTTAGGTGTGCTGGGTCTGTCCAGCTTCCTCCCCCCGCCACCTGATCCAACTCACCACCAGGTGGTGAACAGTTGACTGCTCAGTTCCTCTCTTCACCCGAGTGTCCAGAACATACAGCTGAAGATCTGGTGATACGACTGCAAAATTGGTCATCGACCTGCGCCCTAGGGTGTCCCAGTGCCACGTGCACTTATGGACATCCTTATGTTTGAACATGGTGTTCATTCTAGACAAACTGTGATTTGCACAGAAGTCCAATAACAAGACATCATTAAGGTTCAGATCGGGCAGGCCATTCCTCCCAATAACACCCCTCCAGGTCTCACTATCATTGCCCACATGAGTGTTGAAGTCCCCCAGCAGGCCCCTGCTCAGCGACTCTAAAAAGGGTGGGTACTCTGAACTTTCCTTCATTCGGCACATAAGCTCAAACCACAGTCAGGACCCGTTCCCCGGCCCGAAGGCGCAGGGAAGCAACCCTCTCGTC